>BQNB010204997.1:0-10649 GCA_026074375.1 Tanacetum coccineum | reverse complement strand
TGCTAACTTTGGTCCCTCGAAGTATTTGGCTATTGCATCAAACGTCCTTGTTATGTTACAAGGTTGAGGGTTTGGCAGAAATGCCCCCTCAACCTTATAACACTTATTTCAAAATCAATCCTTGTTTAATACAAGTATAGGGGTTTGACCTTGACTTCCACGGGGTTGACTTTTGACTTGGTTGACTTTCTGGCTTCGATTTGGCTTCGTCTTTTCACACTTTTCCATTCCGTGCTCAGTTTTGTCGTTTTTGGCTTTGTTTTTTTCGTCCTTTTGTGTGATATCCGTTTCCTGCACAATACAATTGCAAAACAAACATATATTTGGCAGTTTTTGTCTGTTTTTGGTCATTAAGGCTCGTTTTATTGGATATAAAATATGTGTAGTTAAGCACATATTAACACAGACACTTTGATTTTTCAAACTTTGATAAAAAACATGAGAGTTTGGGTACTTCCGGGTTGATTCTAGTGCACATGGTAGCATTTAAACAATGTTTGGGTTGTTCGGTTCGCGTCAAAATTTACTTTGAAGACCATTTTTGTAAGTATTTCAAATTTAAGTTTTACTTGTACTTTTGGGTTGCTAGTGATGCATAGATGTTAGTTGTACGGCCCGATCGTTTAAAATTGAAAGCGAAAAATTTAAAAATGATTTTCTATGGTGCGTTTGGGGTTCGAACTAGGGAAAAATGAGTAAGGATTTTGCTAGTTTTGATATATCGTACATTTATGGATCGTTATTATAGCTTATGGTGATAACCAAATACGATACGTAGCTTATTAGCTTATTTTTAAGCCTACTATATATATATTTTGGAGTTTATGGGCTCACGACCCAATAAGCCTTGGTGAGCCGTGGCTTACCTAGGGTATATTGTGGTCTGGGTTACTTATTTACTTATTGATTTGAGCTTATGTATGCTATTGGGCCTTGGTTTTGGGCTTACAACGCAATTTGGGCACGTAAAATCCTTAACGGACCCTTGTTGGGCCTCAAAGCCCAATAAGCGTTAACAAATCATTTTGAGAGTTTTGATGAACTTTTGAGAAGTGAAAAATACTTGTGAAGTCATATTGAAAACCGTTGTGATAAAGTATTTTGGTAAACGTCGCGAAATGTGATTTTTTAGAATTTGGTCGGAAAGTGTCGAAATATTGAAAAACGATTGAAAATAAGGTTTAAAAACCTTGGGAAACGTCATATAAACGTACGGGTCATGCCAAAATTTTGTATTTTGAGAAAGTATCTTGGTAAACATCATGAAAATGTGATTTTTAGAATTGGTTCGGAAAGTGTAGAAATGTTGGAATTTGTTTAAAAATAAGGTTTGATAATGTGGAACTAGAAGGGGGAGGGGTTGAATAGTTTACAGGTTCATTTTCGTTTTTGTTTTAAAAACTTTGCTTGCAAAATATGGAGATTCGAGTTGTATGTTTAACCAATTCACAATATGAACAAACAATATAACAATCTAAACTTAAAGCGTTATAACTATTGAAACTAATATGAAGATGATAAGAAAGATCAATAAACCATTGGACACTAAGATTTATAGTGGTTCGGCTCGAAGCTCCTTCTTGCCCTACTCACTCCCAGGTTATCCTACTCGAGATTTCACTATGTCAAACATGCTCCTTCAGGCGGTAAAAACCGATTACACGTCGCTTACGTTAGTTTCTGACACTAAGCTAAATATTCATGTCCTAATCTTAGCTAGAAGACCAATCTACCACATTAAATCAATAAATATCACTAGATCTACACTATCGGATTTATCCACTATCCGAATCACACAATAACTGGCTAAATTACAATAGAGATTTGTACTTAGAAGAAAAGGGAGAGATTCACTTTTTAACCACTTCGTTCTGACGAATACGAGTGTTCTTTTCTTGCACTTGAATGAGAGGGAAAGAGATGAGAATATAGAGAATTAGATACTTGAAACAAGATTAAGAGTTGTTAGTGATAAAGATTTTTAGTGAGAAGAAAGAAAGATTTTAGAGAAGAGAAAGAAGTGTGAGTTAATCATGCAAAAAAGGTCTGTTAATTTTCAGTAGGGATGAAGCAGTATTCTTTAGGCAGGAAAACTCCAACGGTAAACTGGCCGGCGGTCCCGGCGGTCCCAGATATAATAAGGGGGCACGCATGGCTAGAAGGGGGCCGCCAGGTAGACTCGCTCTATTTTTTTTTATCTTTTTGTGGGAAGGTTGTATCTGGTGTAGAAGCTTCCGTTTTAGGGGGAAATTTTGAATTTCAGATTTTAAGTTTTTAATAAAACTTTTCTTTTAATTAGAAAATATTTTTTATAATTAATTTTATGAAAAAATTCTTTTGTAAAAATGTATTGGATAAGAGATAAAAATATTTCTTGTTCAACATAATCATGCTTAATGATTTTTTTGTTAATACCTTAAGGGATTACTAATTCTTAGAAAATGGAATTTTAAGATTATTAATTGTAAACGTTTAATTTTATCTTAAAACGTTTTTTCTTTTTTGTATTATCAAAACATTGAGAGGTCAAAAATATAAATACGTTTTTTAGACATTATTTGTATGTAACAAGCTCTTTCCTTTTTGATTGATGACAAAAATTTAAACTCATTTGGTAATAAAATTAATAGTTACCACTTTATGTAATGTGTTTTGTTCACATTTTCCCCCTTTTTGTCGAATTCAATAAAGGTATTGATCGTCGAGTAGTTTTAGGAAGAAAGAAATCACGATATAAAGTCTCTCCCATTGATGTATGCCCCCTTGTTTGGGGCACAAAGGGATCGATCTTACGAAAAATTGTTTGGCTACAATAACAAAGTTATATTTACAAGTGCAGACAAATATATTTTAAGCAACACATTATATTTAAAGCACCAAAAGGAGTTTCATTCAACAATCATGAAACTCATACAATAGCAAATGACAAACTATACTTTCATACAACATAAAATAAAAACTAGATTCTACATGCGTGCTAAGAACAAATTCATATAATTCTTTGTATGAATCATTAACAATAGAAAGTAGATAATCACAAAGACATAATAACGTCATAGATTACACTTGTGCATTCTTGAAGAGTAGAAGGATGACATATCAAAAGATGGAAGTCGATTACTTAAGTAGATTAATCATATGAGAATGTTTAATTTATATGAGGGAAATGAAGGGGTGGTGGGACACATGATATGGGAGGGGCACGAGTTTGAGGTATAGGACGGGTAAGAAGAAAGTGAATGAAGTTGATTTCATTTCTAAAGGAGTGGAATTGGTGTCTATAAAACTTGCAACAATGACAAAAACTTGAGTGAAATTCAACTTGAGCATGAGAAGGAGGATGGATTTGTTGTGGTGGTGGTGAAGGTGGTGCATGAATGTAGGCATTAGATGGATTAGTGTGTGAATCAAGGATGGTAGAGATGTTGTGGAGCTGGTTGATCATTTGATCTCTTAAGGGATTGTTGATGGCGGTGAAGGAGATTGTAAGTAGACTCTTGGAGGAAGTGGATGTGATCATTTTGGGTAAGGTGGTGATGATTTTAGAGTGGATGTTTTGCGTTTCCATACTTGTCTTACCGACATTCTTGGTTTTCTAGAGAAGTTGGAATGGTGGTTTAAGCAAGACATTGATGATGAAGAAGAAGAGGATTAAGAAGGTGAGGGTGGTAGTAAAGTATGAGAATTTGATAATTTAAATAATGGAAATGATAGTATAACTTGGCAAAGCATGGTTTGGATGGAAGAGGATGCCAAAAATGGTTTAGCTAAACAGGGAAATGACAGCTTAAGAATGTAGGTAGGAGGTCAAAGATACTGAAAAAGAGGCAAACTCAAAAATTTTGTTCCCCCTGGAGGCGGTCCCATATCACCAGGCGGTCCCAAATATATTGGGGAGGGCGCCGGGTAATTAAGGGGACCGTTTTCTGGAAGAAAGAAAATTTCCAGTTTTCCCTTTTTCTTAAAACTAGTTATTTTGGCATCTACCAAATTTAAGAATCAACTAGTTCAAGCAATGATATGCAGTCCTATTCTAGCATACAAATCATTTAGCAAGTAGTGGCATTGTTCGCATGTCATATTCATAAAATTTGCTAATCATAAAGCGTTGATAAGATTGAGAAAAACATCCAAGTCAAATGTAATTTGTCATTTGTCATTCCTAGTCCGAATAACATATTAAAAGACATGATGTATAAAACACGAAAGATAATAATAATAATATTCTCTTACTAGTTATGCCAACATTTTCACTTCCGTTTTCCACCCATCATGTTCTTGAGAGCTTTGTCCAATTAACCTTAACCCTTCCCGGTGAGCATCTCGTTGTTGGGTTTGAAGATTTATAGTTTCGGAGAGATATGTGTTCAAATTTTGACTTTCATGAGGAGGGTTTTAACAGACTCTAGAGACATCATTAGACGAGGAGGAGACGTTTTGAGATGGAGAGGAAGGATTGAAATGAGATGATTCATCATCATTTTCATTAATGGGATCATCCAGCGGATGAGATGAGGATGGATGATTTAGAGTAGTGGAGGAGGAGTGCATTTGCTAAACGAGGTCTTCTTATTACAACAATCCGATCGCGTCTTTCGCTCATAGTGAGGAGCGAGGGGATGCATGACTCGATCATGTGAGATATATAGATCAATTGCTAGCTTAGGAAAGACGGACACAACATGTTTGAACAATCTAGTCAAAAGCATTCCACAAGGTAAGAGTTCTTTAGGTTTGCTTCGAGTCTTTTCCATTCTTTTGAGAATGAAGAATGCTAGATTGTATCGAGTAGAGGTTTCAATGCAATTTAAGCCATTATGACAAAGACACACGGAGACATGATCCTTATGACCTCCTAGACAAATGGCATTTTCACGAATAATATCAACCCATGGTTTCATATGAGGTTGAATTTCGTGATTTAAAATTTCATTTTTGTCGACGATAATGGTTTTATTGTTTTTACTATGAGTGACTTGACCTTGTCTAGGAATTTGAATGAAGAGCTTGACGACACTTGGAGACAGAGGAGTGGTTTTATAACAACCTTTACTCTGAACACTTATTGACAAGTAGTCGAGTGACCACATGTCTGTGTATGATGCATGACCTTTGAACGTTATCTTTAGGATTTGACCAAATTCCTCAAGAGTGAGAGAGAATGACTTACTTTGTATAACAAAGTTGACCACAAAATGACCCGTGAAGTTATAATCAAAAGTTAGTTAACTATAGACTCGAGAACATCAAAATGTGGACATTTGTTCGTTTAAGTTTAAAAACAATCCAAAGGTCAATTGATTAAAACTTTGCAAGGATATGACTTATGTTTTCAAAGTTTTGGACTCACAACCCTATCCTCATGAAAGTATCGATTTTCGAGATTTGCAATTGTGTTTCTTAGGGGTTGATTAAATTCATTTGATATGAGTGGAATGTAGTTTTGGGTCTTTTGATGATCTAGTAAGGTAATTGGAGGCATTATTACCTAAAATAAAACAATCAAATCATACTTTAATATCTTACATATGTGTTGATATTTTTGAGTTTGTGCTAGTGTGTGCCAGATGTGGACACATGGGAGTAACGATTAACTCGACTAAAAATTAATACTCCTCATAGTTAATCCAAACGCTCCTTAGTTCTGAATTTCTGCTTATCCAAAACAAGTCGATAATTAAATATGATTGTGAATCTCGAAATTTGTTCATGAGATCATTATGCATGTGTTTGAAAACATTTTTATGTTTTATTGACAATGCATAACCACAATTTCATTATGTTCCTAATGTGAGTAATTTGAAATAAAATTAGGTTTTTGGTTCGAAATCAATTTTTCAACAAATTCACTAATGTATACAAATCATATGTCTACGGGAAGCATATTAGTTATACATTGTATCCTAGTAGTCTTAATTGTACAAAATTGAAAGAAAAATGAAAAACCCCAATTTCAATTTTTGTGTTCCTCATGAACCCTAGACTCAAATTGAAAGAAAATAAATGAAATGACTTACAATTGATGATCTTTAAGATGTTGTGAGTGATTATAGGTGTTGATTTGATCTTCAATTATAGTTTTAGTGGTTGATTTTGAGTTTTTAGGGTGTTGTGTTCGTGTTCGTCGCTTGCAGAGAAGAAGGGGTATGTTTGGTTTTGTGTTTTGAAAAATTTTAAGTTAAGTGTTCAATTTTAGTATCTGCTGATGGCGGTTCCATATCTTCTGGCGCTCCCAGATATATTAGGGGCCGCCTAGGGTATGGGGGCGCCCTCAGTGAGGTATTAGACTCAGTTTTTGGTGAAAATTTTACAAATAGGAGTGACATTTTAATTTGCATTTCGCGAATTAAAAATGCTTAAGGTACTTCGGATGAAGTATTTAAGTTGTCATGACACGGAATGGATCACGATAGGAATTGAGACAGAAGAAAGAGAGGGACTAGTATGATTTATGGAATGTGTTCCATCATTCCTAAACTAAGACATAGATAATTAAACAATTCACGTTTGAAGGGGTTTCGTAAGAATGTCGGTGATGTTGTCGACGGACGGCACTTTTTCGATTGAGATATGTCCTTTCTGGACATTATCACGAAGAAAGTGGTGACGAATTTCGATGTGTTTGGTTCGAGAATGTTGCACTGGGTTTTTGCTAAGGTCAATCGCGCCTTTATTGTCGCACATGATCGGGACGTCGTCGAGTCAAACGTCGTAGTCGATAAGAGCTTGTTTCATCCATATGCTATGTTGCATGCCTTCCAGCGCTTAAGTATTTCGGACTTCGGTAGTAGATATAGAAGAGCGGTTTGTTTCTTCAGAACCATGATTTCAAACAAACATTTTTACCCATGAATGTGACAATACGCTAGTGCTCTTTCGATCCACATAAATCTCCTACATTGATCAGGTGTTCATATACTACTGTTTCTATGCCGGTCCCCTTAGGATACCATAATCCTAAGTGCATAGTGCCTTTAATGTATCGGAAAGATAACGTTTAAACGGCTTTAAGGTGGAGTTTTAAGAGCTCTTGAAGCGGGCACAATGGCAAACACTAAACATGATAATCGGCTACTTGCCGTTTTGGTATTAATAATCTACCTTCATGACTTGATACTTTGGTACTTTATCTACGACCACACTCTTCGTCTTTCGTGAGTTTGGTATCGGAGGACATAGGGGTTTTCATTGGTTTAGATTCTTCTAAGCCAAATTTCTTAAGCATTTCTTTATTAATTTTTGATGATTAAAGATAAATACATCTGTACATTTGTTTTTTTTTCAGTCAAGGATGAAGTTAAGTTCACCCATCATGTCATCTCGAAGTCATGATGATTTTGGGCAAATTAATAACACCATTTCTTGAAAAGTCGAACTGAATATCATGTCATCGACATCATATTTCGTACGATTATGAGGTTTGTACTCTCTTCTAGCAAAAAGTGTGTTATATACCATTCCCTATTTTTATATTCATGTTTACTAAGGAATGCTTTTAATCTAATTCATACCAAGATTTTAGGAGCTTGTTTAAGGCCAATTAAAGTTTCTTTAGTTGTAAACATGATCCCATTTGCAAGTCAATGAAGCCTAGAGGTTGTGCCAGTATCTCCTCATTGATAAAACCGTTCAGGGTGCACTTTTACATCCATTTGATTAGTTTCATATGTCTAAAGCACAAGCATAAGCTAAGTTGTATCACCTAATTGACTCAAGTTAGCAAATGGGGCATTAAGTTTCATCATTAATCGATGCCCTCTTTTGATTATAGCCTTGAGATCTAACCTAGCCCTTATTTCAAGAAACAATTCGTTCTCGTCTAACTTATTTTCTAAAAACACCCATTTAGTTCTATAATTGTTCATATTCCTAGGTTGTGGAAACTACTCCAAACGTCATTAGCAATGTATTGATTGATTTCTTCTTGCTAGCGACTAATCCAAAAATATAATCGTTTGGCTTCATTCAATTCCTTAGGTTCTATAGTTGTTATAATCATAAAAGATGTTACTTTGGTTCTTGGGCTTGTGTTCTAAGGGTTCTTTGGTTAAGGTTTCCTATGACATTTTCTAATGGATGGTTCCTAGATTCCTTAATATTGACTATTTTGTCAATCTCTAAAGTTTCATCCACAATGTCACTTTCTAGGTTTTTCTTTTTGGTAACCTTAATTGCTTCTTCATCATCTAAGTCATCATCCACCAAGGGTGATGTCTTAAAGGGTGGAGAAGTTTTATCAAATGTCACGTTAAGTGATTCTTTGACTTTCCGAGTGTTTTTATTTAGGATGATGTAGGATTTACTATTTTGAGAGTAACCTAAAAACATACCTTCATATGACTTTGGGTCAAACTTTGTAAGGTAGTCTTTTGTGTTTAAAATGAAGCACTTGCTTCCAAACACTCTAAAGTAATCTAACATAGGTTTCCTACCTCTTAAAAGTTCGTAGGTTGTTTTTCCTAATATGGCTCTAATTAGGATTCGGTTGAGAATGTATGTTAAAGTGTCTACTGCGTTACACCAAAACTTTTGTGGTAACGATTGCTCATTCAACATAGTCCTACTCATTTCTTAAAGTGTCTTGTTTTTCCTTTCAACCACGCCATTTGATTGAGGTGTGCGTGGTAGAGGAGATGTTATGTGTAATACCATTGCATTACAAATACTCTCAAATTGCAACTCATTATCAAATTCCCTATGTGGCTAGGTTCTTAATGACAATATTGTAATCCTTTATTGGTTTTTGATTTTTCTTACTAAATATTTTCGAATTGATCAAAGGCTTTGGTTTTGTCTTTAAGGAATCTAGTCCAAGTATACCTAGAGTAGCCATCTATTATGGATAGGTGTAGCTGGTTTTCTCTGTAACTCCTGTACGGCTGATGGACCGAAGTGATTCCTTATTGATGGAGTTTATGCATCTAGTCGTTGAGAACTATTTCTTAGCCTTATGACTTGAATGAGCTTCTTTTCTAATTTTGCATGCATACAGAAGTGTTGATCAAATTAAGATTTGGTAGTTTCTAACTAATTCCTTAGATGAAACGATTGAATGAGGGGAACATATTCGATGACCCTAATCTCCTATGCCACATATGTGTGAGTTTTCATTAATCGTTGCTAGACAATTTTATCTTTATGCTTATTTCCTAAAATTCATCACATAATGAATTTTTCCTAATGCCTCTACTTTGACCCTTTACCATCCCTTAGTATTTACACATATCAATGTTCTGAGAAAGTTTCTCTGCATTTATTAAATTTCACAATTTGGTCCTTTACTTAACAAGTTTTTATCTTAAGATATCTACATGCTCTACATTATTTATTTTGAGAGAGTCATTTGAAATCGTCCTTCGCCACTGCTGTTACGCGTAGATTGCTACAATAATAAATATTACCTCTGTTGTATAACTTGTAGCTTGAAAAGAGCTTTCGGTTACCCATCATGTGTTTGGAGCATCCGCTATCCTTTATCAGCTCATCGGGTTCCAAGTTGACTCCAAGGCATATCTATTTATATAAGGCAATACCTTAAACATTTGGTCCCCAATATCTCATGGGTCTAAAGTTGTTAGTGCTAAACATCCCTTGCATTTGATGCAATTGGTTGGGATGTAGAAATGGAAGATATATTTCCCATGGCATGTAACTTTGTCATGGGAAGTTATTCCAAGTTGCAAGAAAACCACGAGGTTGATTTTGTAGACCAATGTTTCTTTTTGGTTGCGGTGTTTTATAAACAATATATTTATGGTAACTAAGTGTACCGGATGGACTTATCGAAATATATTTATAATTAATTATTATAAATATTTTCTTATATTACTTATCTATTTTACTAAATTGTATAAGTATAAGTATATTGTACTTAGATATGGGTTTGATATGGTGTTATGGAGTCATGTCGTCAACCATCACACCACTAAAACGTTTAAGATGACCGTACAACGAGCGTCTAACCTATATGCATCATACTTGAAAACTGTTTTGGAAATGAATGATTTAAAATGGGACATTAACTAGACTAGGTCATGTGCAAACGTCGTTGCATTTGCTTGTGTGATATTGAGATCTCTGTGGAGACGGTTTGCTTGAGGTGAGTTCTCGTAGCCCCACTTTTTATTGTTTTTTCGTTGAGGGAAAATGATACTCAAATGTGTTTTGAACTGTTTTCTGAACTGTGTGAAACATGGTTTTGTTTTTGGGACAATTTATGTGCTTATGACTGATATGTGAATATGTGTAATGTGATCTTACTTGCATGTACTGTGTTTGGCATGGCAAGGGTTGTGGTTCTTCACCCTAATTTGCTCCAGCTGGTAGGCTTTAGGTGTGGTATGTCATCGGGGTTGCAACCCTAAGAGCGTTGGTACGCGCTGGTGATAAGACTAGCGGGGATGCTAGGTCTTGGTACATGATTAGCGGGGTTGGTATGTATATATTCACTGTCATATAGCACAATTATCCAATTGTATGAAATATTGGCACATCGACTGGGTTTTGAGTCAAAACCTACGAGCTCACCAACATTATTGTTGATGTTTTTGAGTATTATTTTCAGGTGAATTTAATGATCGTTAGAGTATGGTGCTTATAGAAGACTTTAGAGAATCCTGTAGGAATCTTGTTTAAAAAGTCTTGCATTT
>BQNB010204996.1:0-10649 GCA_026074375.1 Tanacetum coccineum | reverse complement strand
ATCTATATATAACATGCACACCACACAAAGTGATGTGCACACCACAAAATTACATGTATGATGCATATGGTACAACAACACACATGCATTTTTGTAGTGTGCACATCACTTTGTATGGTGTGCATATCAACTCCCATAACATATACCTTACGAGCATGTATGTGAATACACCAAGTTAATAAAATATACTTAAAGACAAAGATCGAGTTATACAAGCCATACTCGAGAACAAGATAGTTTTTGAGCGATTGGGGTTTTGTCGCTTGTCGTCTTTAGAGGTCATCGAGGCCAAGTTATACACAATATCTTAAAGCCGAGGTCGAGCTCCCATCATGAAAAGTCATTTAGGTCGAGTTATGTATAATGTCTAAAATCCGAGCTTAAGCCCTATCCAGCTCGACATAACTTAGTTGCTCCCCAATGAATTTATACATTTAATTATATTAATTACTCGTGCTATCTAAACATAACAACTCAGTGTAATATTAGACAAGTGCATCTAAATAAATAAGCAAATTCATAT
Source organism: Tanacetum coccineum (assembly GCA_026074375.1). NCBI lineage: Eukaryota > Viridiplantae > Streptophyta > Magnoliopsida > Asterales > Asteraceae > Tanacetum > Tanacetum coccineum. Next base: position 10,126 of record BQNB010204996.1, on the reverse strand, counting down.
AAATTACTTAATGAATGTTATCATGCTATTTAAAAGGAAAGAATTCCAATAATAATTGTCAAATCCTAAATTCAGTCATAATTAATGAGTAACTCAATGAATTTGGCCCTTAACTTTGTAGTTAAACTAACTTAGTTAAAAGGGAACAACATGTCCAAAATGTTATGTCTTATATAGCTCAACTTCAAGTTACGTCTAAGCATAAGCATAATATTTGATACAAGTATGGGTTTAAATGAAAATAGCTATTTGTGAGTTACTCTTTAACTCAACTAGTTAAAAGGACAAACCTTAACATACGGGAAGTGATTGACACACTCATAAAAGTAATTGGGACACTCAACGTACAAACACTTTAAGCAGTTTATATTTGCAGTACAACTATTTAATGCACTTGTTAGAGTGTCCCAATCAAATATGAGAGTGTGCAAATCACCTCCCCAAAGTTAACCTGACCTAGCCCATGTTAATCGTGATGTAAGGAAAAGCTTATAACAAGTTATAAAATGTAAAGTAAAAGACACAAGATTTTCAAGGTTTAAAATCTTATTATAAGTGAATAAAGAATTTTCTTGTCTTACTTTGCGAAATAAGTAAGACGAGTTGAATGACAAGTATAGTGTATGGTCTTCTCACTCAACTCAAAGTAAAACCAAAGTTATACTTTGAGAGTAACAACTATCACATATACCTTGAGTTTTGCACTGTTTAAACGAACCCGGCTTGTGCACCATTAATAGCTTTAATCAGCCCAGACCATATATAGAGCATTTGGCTTGTTAGCAAACCTCCAATGCCATTTTAGGAGAAGAGCTAGATTGAAAGCTTACAAGATCCCCACTCCTAAATCAGTAAGTGTATTAAAACCTAACTACACAACCCATTTGCAAAAAAAGTAAATCGATATAAAAATCATGTTTGTTCCTAAATAGACCAATTTGTTTGCCTGTAGAGTCGTTGCGGTTGCAAAAGTTTACGAATAATTTAAAGATATCAGATTTATTTAAGTTAAAGTCAAGCTTGGGTTGAGCTTGTTTAACTAGAGCTCAGTTGGAGCTTAAGTTGAGCTTTGCACAAGTTAAGCTTTCAATTACATCTTTACTTGTATCGATAATTATAATATTTATGCTTACACGAAACTTGAAGCTAAGCTATTTAATAGATACCGTTTCGGATTTGGTTATGTTGTAAAAATGTGAAGAAAAAAACTAGGTAAACGTATAAAAACCTAACGAGACAACCTCGTTACGAAAGAAGAAAGATTTATATCACAATTGTTTATTGACCCGAACCAAACCAATCTATTTAATATAGGTCTGATTGTTAGTTAATTTTTATTCTTTAACATCCAATATAGACTAGGGGTGAGCATATTAGACCGCAGACCAGACCGAACTGAGAAACCGGCTCGGATCAGACCGAACCTATTTTGGTTTGATCCGCGGTCCACACTTTACCTCATGTTTGGTCCTCGACTCCTCGGTCTGGTTTGGTTCGGTCCGGTCTTACGTACAACCGACCAATAATGCCTTTTTGGATCGGACCGATCGAAGAACCGGACCGGACTGACCCTGACCGTCCTTGGTCTGTAGTTTTGAGCTAAAAGGGTCTCGTCATGGTTTAGTTTTTTTTGATCCGCTTCAGGTTTAACCCGATGCTGACCCTAGATTATAAACCATTGGTGTGATTAATTCTAATTCATAATAAAAAAATACTAATAACGAAATATATAAACAACAATACTGTAATAATAATAATTATGAAAATGATAATATAAAGTGAACAATACAAGGAGTAATAATAAAACTATACTACAGTATAATACTTATTTATCAAACTTTAAAGATATAGCTTCTCACACTCAAACAACATACGACGGTTACTGACTTGTGAAAAGATATTGACGCCATTGAGTGAAATTATTTGGATCCCATAGAAATGTGGGGATCGTGGAGCTCCTTCCACAGCAGGTTTATATTGTAGTTTATCAGATGTAGTCGACTTTCAGGAAGCGGTAGGAGAAGGTATGTTCATACACTGTTCACTATTTTAGATCATAATTTGTGGTAATTGGTTTTATTTTACCTTTTCATTTTATGTTAAGGTGCTTGATTCATTGAGTTTGATTGAATGATTATAGTTAATTAGGTTAAATTTTCTTTTTTCTTTACGATGTATAACCTAGGCTCTTTTATTATCATGTACTCTGCAAGTGTGGGTACATTAAACAACATAAATTGATTGTCTTTACCAGTAATTTCAATTGTGAACCAACTGCTTGAACCCACTATTTAGAATTGGGAAAATTATAGAAGAGATCTTGCTATTCTTATTCTTAGATATATTCAAGAAGTTTATGATGGGTATATCTTGCCTTACGCTACTCTTCGTTTAAGAAAGCTACTTAAAGTTAAAAGTCTGTTGTTTACTTTAAAGTACATATAATATAGGGATGAGCACGGGACTTGTATCGTGTCGAACCCTTACCGTTTAAAAGAAATTTCGTGCAAAGATATAAAAAATCCAGAGAATGTGATTATTTCTTAAGCTTTTGCTTTATTTAATCACTTATACGCTGGGCTGAGCTTCACCAATCGAGAACCGAACCGACCCGACGAAACTAACCTAACCGAGCAAATCGAACCAAACCGATCAACCTTTGGCTCGGTTCTTGGTTCTATGTTTAAGGTAGTTTCGGTCCCGGGTCGGGTCATGTTTAAAACCGAAAAACCCCAGTCACCCGAATAGGGACGTGATTTTGTCTACTGTTATGAAAACACAAGTTCTTTTTTTGACTACACTTTTATGGTTCTTGAATTCTTTTGGTCCCTATATACATTTGCTACTGCATTTATAGTCCTCTTATTGTTTTGCTACTGGCCTATTGTAGTCTAAAAGTTTGTAGTCCATATATACATTTGCTACTGCACTTGCATGTGTAGCATAAGTTTTGCTACTAAAATTATATGTGTAATGTTCTAGAGTGTTTTATCAAATTATATGTGCATGTGTAGCACAAGTTTTGCATGTGCAGCCCAAATATTAAAGGCTCAGGTTTGATTTCGGATCACTCGGTTCAGTTATAACAAAAACCAAATAAACCTGACCGACTATATGTTACTTCTGCTAACTTATGTGAGAAAAAAAATATCAAAGTCTGGTAAAGTGTCAATTTTCTATTAAGACACGTAGCTTCACAGAGTCCTCACAAGTTCTTATGACGGTCAAAAATCCAAATTCGAAAATCTTCAAAAGTTGGTCTAGCAAAGCCAAGTTTTATAAGCTAACTGGAAATGTTATAGTTCCATAGTACTAAAACTAATCGGTTATATCACTAGGTTCAAGCTCTATTTTTTATATTGACCATCTGTTTATAAACATAGGCTCAAACTCTAGATCGGCTCGTCCTAAGGTCAGCTAGCTGATTCAGTTTTATCAAACGATCTTGAATAGCCACTAGGACAACTTGGCGTGTTCGCCACACGAAGTCAGAGCTAACATGATCATAAACTTTGATTAATTAATGTCATTTCTGATCAAATTGTGAGTAGTTTGGATATCAAATCGTTATGTTTATGATTAAGATGCATTTCCCTGCAACATGCCCAACCCAAATATGGTCTCATTTGGATAATCTAGATAATGGAGCTTGGCACAAATATCTTTTATTGAGCAACTTTTATTTCTGATAAATAAGCTCTTCTTTTGTAATATGACTAAACTATGTAATCTTAGAGTCATTGAGAATCTCATACTACTGGTCTAGTACTTTATAAAAGCATCAGGTATGGTCATGTCAAAATTTATTTTTTCGTGCCACATCAGCATCCATACGTTAACAATAAACTTTTTACGAAACTTAACCTGACCTAGCCCATGTAGTCTAAAAGTTTGTAGTCCATATATACATTTGCTACTGCACTTGCATGTGCAGCATAAGTTTTGCTACCGGAATTATATGTGTAATGTTCTGGAGTGTTTTACCAAATTATATGTGCATGTGTAGCACAAGTTTTGCATGAGTAGCCTAAATATTAAGGGCTCAGGTTTGATTTCGGATCACTCGGTTCGGTTATACCAAAAACCGAATAACCTGACCGACTATATGTTACTTATGCTAACTTACTAATGTTTTGTTAAGGTTTACTAATGCTAAGTTAATAGCTTCATATATCTTGTGTTAGTTACACATGTTTAAAAGTACATATATCTTGTATTAAATCTTTCTTAAAGTCTAATTTGTGGATATCAATATTTTAGAAATTTCATAAATTTCTCACATCTCTTTGTACTTCAAAACTTTAACCTTGTAGACATGGCTAGAGTAAGGAAAAGGCTTGGAGTTTTTTATTTACCAAAACTATTTTAAGTATAAGTGTTAAAAGGATTAGGCAATCTTTTGAAAATCTTCTGACTAAGAATAGGAAAATTTTTTGTCCCCCTCTCCTCGCTTATATATTATGCGGCTCTTATCCCCTCCTCTCCCTTTCTCTCTCAAAACTTTTACTCCAAAACTTGTGTTCATCCATAGAATTTGCAAGAAGAAGAAGGTGTAGTAATTGGTGATTCCGATAGTGTTTTTCAAGCCTTGGTATTTTTGGTGTGATTCTTGGCTTTAATTCTTTGGTGTTCTTGTGATCCTCTCCATTCTTGATTCTCTAAGGTATTCCACGTTCTTTTGAATTCATTCTTTGTGTCACCATGATTACACATAAGTTTTACATAAAATCATAAAAGGAAAACATGTGTAATAAACTTGTAAAATTCTTTATGATTGAACCTGAAATAATCTTGTTAAAATCATGTTATGAAACCCTAGATAATCATTAATGATGTCTTAATGAAAACCTACAAAATTAGAAACCCTAGGATATGTTTTTATGAAGAGAATTGGTAAGAATTAGGGTTTATATGTCTTTATGTTTCTGTCCAGAATTTTAGGTCTTATTGATCGGGGCATAACTTGGTGATAAAAATGAGTTTTGATATGATTATTGAGCCTAAAGTTAAATTCAAAGAGTCTAGTTTCTGGAAAAGTCGGGCTCATGTCAATTGGAGGTCGGGAAGGTTGATTTTTAATTTTTATAAGATTAAGTGTCGAATCTGGAATTTCTATCCTACAAATTCAGTAGTAGTATTTGATTTTTAATTCTTAAACGATAAGGACTTGACCTTTAAAATTCGAACTGGTAAATCTTCATGATATTAGCTACATCCATGATTTTTTCAAAATTTTCTGAGCTGTCTAAGTAGGGTTTTTACGCGTAAACTTTTCGAAAGTACCAGCAGTTCTTTTCGAGTAGTTTTTAGTAAGATGTTTAAAGGGGTATTTTATAATGGGAAATAAAATCAAAACAAATTTCATGGGGCATAATAGACTTATAGTGGGATCCTTTGTGATTTTTTGGTAAAATTTTAGGTCGGTCGTTCATGGGTCTATAAATTAGAAACCAACTCTTAAAAAGGTTTACAGATTCTGGAAATTAAAAAAACCCTAATTAGGTTTCATTAAGTGCTATAAGTAGTAAGATTTAGCAATGAACATATAAAATAAGATATATAATGATATGTAATCATGTATTCTTGTAGATTCGGTGAAGAGGGAGTGATCTCTTGTCTTTGTGTTCTTTCTCTCCGTTGCGTGTTTGTTAAGGTACATATATTTTGTCCTTTTAGTAAGGACACCTCATGACTTGATTATCATTTGTTTTAGCTACTTTGATTCATTTGATATTTCGTCTGATTTACTATCCGCACTCATGACTCATTGATATTCGTTGATATTCTGTTTGATTTGATATTCGCATTCATGATTCCTTTGATCTTTGTTTGAATATGATATTAGATCCGTTATCTTGATTGAATTATTCAGTTTGCTTAAATCTTTGCCCGAGCTATTTGAACTAGTCATGGAGGTACCATGACCATGTCATTGATGCACCAATGGCATGACACTATCTGTGGCGGTGTGATTAGTCCACGGCGTTCCCTTTTGAATGATGGCCTTTGATTATTATTAGCTTACATATGTATGTATACTTGTCGTTGTACTTGTGTATATCGATATAACTTTGTTTTGCAGGAAGCGTATGGATGCATCCTAGGTACTTTGTTCCGTTTAGTTCAGGTGAATGGTTGTGTGTGTGCTATACACCTCATATCACATTTGGTACATCAGGAGTTGCAAATCCTGTGTACAACTTATTATGTGGCTATATGATTATATCTGTTTAGGGTCTATTCATGTATCATGTTTAGACTTTTGTCTGAGCTCGTGGGCATTCCTTTGTTATTCTCGATTCCTATTTATTTGATTCATATTTCGTATGATATTTGTTTAGCAGGTTCTCGTGATTCGTTTCATTCATTCTTTTGTCTTATTACCTTTTTATTATTATATATGTTCACTGAGCGTTAGCTCAGCCGCATTTTCTTTTCCTGCGGCAGGTAATAAGCGGGAAGCTGGGATTTGAGTGTTGAGAGTAGGAAGCTTTTAGAGGACCGACCCTTGATAGATTTCCTTTGTTTGGATTTATGTTTAAGACTTATTTCGTTTGAAGATCTCTTTTCATTTAGACTTTGTTGGAATTTAATACTTTTGGAAGTCATTTTGTTACATGACTTAGTATTTTTATTTAATAAAGTCTTCCGCTTGCGTTTATATGTTCTGATATGACACCATAATGTGACTCTTGGTCTCTTTATCGGAGCGGGATGTTACAATTATGGTATCAGAGCCAGGTTACGCCCTGTAGAACCTAGGTTATGACCTGTGAGGATTGGGTAGACATTAGGTTTCCTTTTGATATGATCGCTTCCTTTCGTATTTTGATCTTAACTCTAAATTGTCTTCGTTGTTTCATTTGTTGATTACTAAGATGGTCTCATCAACCATCGACTTGTAAATATTCTATGAGAAAAGAATAATTACAAAAAATATAAAACCCTATAAACAATTACAAAAAATATAAAAAATTTCAAAAGCAAATACAAAATCAATTATAATTCCAAAAGAATCTTCTCAACATGTATCTTGAATCGATAAACATTTTACGTGCATTAGAAAATATCGATTAAATATTGAAACGGGTGTGTAATTGAAGTTCCAAGAAGATTTTCAAAAGTTTTAAAACATGTCATTGCTAATTTTCTTTATCGGCTTATGTGCAATCAGTAATAACCAGACATCAATAAAAGTTGAGTTTATCTATAAAGATACTTATCCTATCAATGAGAAAATCAATTTTCTCGGTCTTGAGCTATTCTTACAGACATTTAAAGTTTTGAAGCTCAAGAAAAAAGGATAGTGTCCGCATAAGTGCACTTACCATTAGCATTAGAAGAGAAGTTCTTCGATCATGTGGTTTTTCAAGCGTTGACATTAAATTTTTCACGAATTTATCAATGACATTTCTAAATCTTTTCAAAATTATGTGTTCTACTATCCATCCCTAACAAAAGTTTCAAAAAGACAAAATATTACAATTGGTTCTATTTTGAGGGGAGTTTTCGAAAAACAAAGTCTTAATGATTTTGGATACATCATCTCCCGACCAGTCTTATGTATTCAAATCATTTTAAAAAGACTTATTAACAAATAGTAATATTAATGACTACTTAGTAGATATGTATGTTATATGATGATACTAGTGGTTCTGAGCATAATTTTCAGAATCTTCAATGACATTTTCATAATCTTTTAAATTTATGTGTTCAACACTGTCTCACCCTCAATTTTATATTTATTTTACAATTGGTTATCATTTTTTTGGTGTCAAGCATAGTAAATTGAAGGGGAGCAAGATGAAAAGTTTCCAATAATGTATGTTGATAATATTTTCTCATCATAGACAATTTTCAAGACAAATTTTAATCACTGGTTATTTTAAATACTAATTAAGGTGAGAAATGTAATTAAATGTGATCTAGAAATATATAATTATCTAAAGGACTCAAGAAGGTGAAAAATGCTTTATACTCTTACCCACCATGTGCAAATCACTTTCGTTCATTGAATGCCACGTGTGAAGGGGGAGTTTGTTTTTCCAAAAGGTTGAAACTTCTAAAGTGCTAACTCTTTGATCGATTTTCTAGGTTTAGGGCTACGATAAAATACTCAAAAAAAATCTTAATTTCATGTGATTTTGAAGTCATAAGGTTGGTTAGGTTAGGTATGAGTACTAATTGAGCCTACCGAACGGGAGGGATCTACCCTTGGTCGCTCCTTGTTAGAAATAGCAAATCACTAGGTATTGATTGGAGATGAATAGAGTTATAAGGGAATTAATGCTGGGATAAGACATCAAAGTTAAACACTGGAACAATCAAAACTAAGGTTGTTTGTTATGACGTCTTGGGTTAGTATTAAAGGGGTTGAAGAATCGAAAAAAGAAATGTAGGATAAAGGGTCTAAAGAAAGAAGGCCTCATACACTTCAGGCTGAGAAACCGGTTGGTCAACACTAATCTATCAGATTCACTTAGATGAATTCTAGGATCTGTGATTTGACATCATGGGACCCAGTGATGCCACTGCCACAACCTTTCCCAGCTTCAAGTTTCTGCTATCAACAGTTACTTGTCTCATTTTTCACAGAGATACAACGACTTTATTAACTTTCTCACTCCGATGTTGTTAATATTAAAAAGGTTTGGCAGTCTGCTCAGCTCGAGTCTAAATGACCTAAACGCTTTAATCGTAGTATAGAGCCAAGAGATCAATAAAATAAATTCATTAGGACACATTCTCATGACAAAAACTGTTGAAAAACTTATGTTACAAGCTGTTAACAAGAGTCCTACGCATTATCCTTGTGATTCTGCCAGAACATTCAGAGTGATGCTCTTTAGCATTCCATAGTGACGAATGGAAATACATCCAGAGTCAACCTCTAACAGCTTTGCGGTAGGTGACTTTCGAGATTCTATATGAATCAAGCTTGTGTCAACTGGATATCGATTTTGGTCTACTAAATGAATTGACAACTCAATCAAAAAGACAGTAACTATCTGATTCTCTCTTACCGTGTTGTCTGCTTTGGGACGTTCCGGTAAAGAGAACAAGCAAGCATGGTGAATCTAATACATCTGTGTTAGAGGATCTTACGCTTTAAGTTGGAAACACTGTCAGGGAGATTCTGCTCAAAATTGAATCTACCTGGTCACAGGTACAGTATTTATACTGTAAAATGGTCCTCACAGAACTGAAGGTTAATGTAACCGAACCGTGACGAATGACAAAGCCATATTCATCCATATCTGTTTATCACTAACATTCAAATGTAGGTACAAACGACGGTGTTGCAGCATCATTCCAGCAGAGTCTGACTCATTACCACATGCTCATACTCAAGCTACAAAGACATACTATAAGCATCAAGATTCAAGAAACAAGAAAGCTCAAGTATTAAATACAAAGACTTTCGCAAACTCTGATATTCAAGATCTTCCTTTAAGATATCAAGTCTATTAAGGGAGATTGTTAGCAAGCTTTCAAAATGATGCAGAGTATGAGCATGTTGGTCAAGATACAAGATCGCAAGATGGCAAAGACGATAAAGACAAACAATGAAAAGATTTAAAGATCTCGGAACTAAAGACAAAGTCGAAAGACAATGACAAAGGCTCAAGATCAAAGATCACAAAGCATGAAGGAAGAAACCTACAACATGATAAAGACCAAAGATTCAAGAACTCAACGACAAAGCAATCTCAACAAGCTCAAGGAAGCAAGACTCAATATCTCATCTCAGGAATTTGAAGATCACACATTAGGGGAGATTATTAGCCTCAAATATGTATTTGAACATGGAAGCTCAGAATCTGCAGGAAACCTTGCTTTAGGGGAGATTATTAGCCTCAAAATATTGAGTCAAACAAGGAAGCTCGGCTACTAATCATGGAAGCTCGGTCCTTATTAAATATATGTTGTAATAGGCTAAGTTATGGGTATCGGGCGCGTTAGTTAATCTAATATTGCACGTGTTGTGGGCAAAATCCCAAGCAAAACTCGAGCCCGGCCCATGAGAAACCCTAGGCGTCTAAAAAACCTAAGGGGGTATAAATACTAGGCCTGGCAATTTCTGACCAGACACGAAACCCGACCTGAAACCGACACGAAAATAAAT
>BQNB010204995.1:0-10650 GCA_026074375.1 Tanacetum coccineum | reverse complement strand
TTCTCCACCATTGGAGTATCCATGGGGTCACTAGATTCCATACCATATTTTTTTTAAGATTCTAAAGCATATTTAGACTGGTTTATAAAGATGCCTCTAAGACTTTGTGAAATCTGTAGTCCTAGAAAAAATGATATTTTACTCATCATCGACATCTTAAACTTTGAACATATTATTTTTGAAAATTGGTCACATAGTTCAGGTGTAGTAGACGCAAAGATTATATCATCAACATAGATTTGTACTAGGAGAATATCTTTACCTTGTCGTCTGATGAACCATGTGGGATCTACAATTCCTTTAGAGAATTCCTGAGAGAGTAGAAACTTTGACAATAGATCATACCACGCGCGAGGAGCTTGTTTCAACCCATAAAGTGCTTTCTTAAGCTTATACACATGATTCGGATTGTCTTGATCCATAAACCCGTCCGGTTGGCTGACATAAACTTCTTCGCGCAAAATGCTGTTCAAGAATGCCGTCTTTACATCCATTTCGTAAATGATCATATTCATGTGAGCAGCATATGCGAGGAAAATTTAAATAGCATTAAGTCTAGCTACTGGAGCAAATGATTCCTCAAAATTAATTCCCTCTTCTTAACGGTAACCACGAGCAACCAAGCGAGCCTTGTTTTTTTAAAATTCCTTTGAATTCATCAAGTTTCACCATGTAGATCCATTTTAAATTAATAACCATCACTTTATCTGGACGAGGAACAAGTTCCCAGACTTCACAAATTTATTAAGCTCCTCTTGCATTGTTTCAATCCAACATGCTTGATTTAATGCGTCTTTATAGCTCTTTGGTTCAACTGATGTGAGAAAGGCATCATAATATCAAAATAAGGCTTGTTCATGGAGTTGGAGTCTTGTGGAAACAGGTATTTCAATAGGTATTTCGAGTTCACCGATGATGTTGTCTAAAGATATCTTGGTCCATTCGGTAACGTGTATTGGGTTAGGAGCAGAAGTGTTGCACAAATAACAGGGAATAACATCCGAAGAGGAAGAATTGCTTCAAATCAATTTTTTTGGAAATTATAATACCAAAGAACGATCGTGTATTCATGTGTGCAACATCTCAAGTCATGACTGTCATCTGTGCAACATCGTTAGTACGCGAGATAGGAAGATTGAGTTTTATGTGTTGTTTGTGAGTTACTAGGTGATGGTGCATCTTGGTCAACAGTTGTTGAGGAAGGTAAACCGGTTGATGCAGCGGGTTCTAAAGCTACTACTTCAGTAATGGAGCAATAACTTTAGGGGCTGGGCGATCAACACTTAATGGAGGGTTGAGTAATTCATCAAACAGTGGTTGAAACAAAATATCCCAATCAGTTCTTGAAGGTGGTACAAACGATGTTGAAGGAAGAGGGTTTGGCACGAGTCCTGAACTGATTGTTCAGGCTTCTCTTCATAAGTGTGGGTTTAAAACTGCTGTGTTCGAGAATCCATCCGCTGTCACTCATCAAAATCTACATGAATTTTTTCGATGATTCGTCTGGTACGTTGGTTGTAAATTCAAAATGCTTTCTTCTTTTTGGGTCATAGCCAAATGAAAACAAATATCAACTTTCGGTGTGAAACTTTTCTCAAATTCATTCAACCTATTATTTGTCTATAAACAAAGTGCACGTCCAAATACATGGAAGAATGATAAGTCAGGAAAGTTTGTACATTAAAAGCCTCATATGGTGTTTGCCCGTGACGAAGACGTATGATGGAATGATTTTGGGTATAACATGCGGTAGCAACTGCTTCTGCCCATAAGAATAACGAAGCTTTTGCATAAATCAACATTGTGCATGCAGCTTCAATTAGCGTACGATTACGTCTTTCAACGAAACCATTTTTCTGTGGAGAGCGAGCAACAAATGTTTCATGAGAGATGCCACCATCTCAATAAATATTTACACGCAGTTCCGATAGCCAGGAAATAGTCTTTAAAGGCCTTTAGGACAAGAGACATAAAAGAGAGGACGCCGAATCATACTCCAGAGATAGAGTATACAGATTGTTGCCTCAAGATCCAGTCAATAGATCAACACCTTCTAGATGACAAATGAAGCAGGTGTGTTGACGAAAAGCAACTTTAAGGTTCGAATCACAGAATTGCCTAACGGAGAATAAGTATTTCAAGTCCTTCTACGTAGTAAACCCTTGAGGTCGTAACATTCCCAATCTGATAATCACTATATCCCAATATCTTTGCCACATGATCATTTCCGAATTTGACATATGTACCCCAAAATTTATTGACGAAAATTTGTGAGCTGAGAGCGATCTCCATTCATGATGCTTGGAGGCAACCAAGTCCAAATACCAGATAACAATTTGGATGACCTGCATTCAACAAGAGAGGAAGATGGAACATAAAAACTATGGATCCCTATGATTTACTTAGTATTCTTTTTGTTAGCATATTTAGATTTAATAGATCTTAGGATTTCTTACAGGTGAAATTAGTTTTTAGATTTTTTAGGTTTCCTTGAGTAAAACCAATATTTAATAAAGGCTTAGGTATCATTTCAAAAGCAATTAGTTTCCTAAGGGGGCACTTCATCAGTTGTGGTAATCCTAGTTAAAGGGGTCACAACAAATCCCAAATATAGTGAAGGTCTGACCAGTAGGTATCCAAGTGTATCCAATATTTGTGAACACCTTTCCTGTTGGTTTCCAAATTTTTCTCTTTGATCTTTTCTTAACATATTTAGATTTAGCACGAGCATTCACGTCATTGATGAAATCAAGAACACACAAATCATGATTATCAGAAAGCATGCAACCATTACACTAAATCACATAAAAGTTCAGTATTCACATTAAGCTCTGGGAATGTCTGCACATTTGCAATATGTTAGGTTCCACAACACAAGTCTTATTTTTTAAACTAGATTTAACTGTCTTAGTACGGGCTTCTACTTTATTCTTCTGAGTATTACTTGGTGTTTGCTGAATCTTATCTTTCTTTGTATTGCCTAAAGGCTGTGATTCGCTAGCACTAGTAGACGGTTTACTCCTGAGAAGATAACATAAGGTTTTTAGAAACAGGTTTGATGAATAAGGTGTTTTTGAGGTTTGATGTTTCGAGAAAGTGATACGGCATCGAGTGAAACTAACTCTTTGTCCTTGGTTCTTTATGGAGTCACAGCCACTACGTTGTCACTTAAAATAGTTGATATGCTAATGAGCATGGCTAACTGATTATATAGAAGCAACCCTGAATTCGTTTGGTATACTTACAAGCAGATTCTAAGGAATTATTTAAAGGATTTTGTAATTTTCCTTGTTCTACTATTTCCCTAAGAATCGCATCTTGTTCCTAAGTGTGCCTAAGGTAGTCAGAGTGAGCTGTCTCTATTTTCAACATCTAGGAAGGGCTATTTGGTTCTACATCAATCTTAAAGCCATTTCTGGATCAATGTGTTTTTTTGTGACACCATTAACATCTAAATCTTTTTCCTTTAAGTTCCTTAATTCATCTTGAGAGCTGTAATGACCAAAATACCTTTTCCTGAAGACTACATTTAAATCAAGATTTCCATAGACTTTTGATTGACTTGATTAAGTTAAAGCATCACCAATGGTTCTTTTTGATCGAATACTTGTTTGTTTTATCGAGTTATAAAAGTTATTTTAGTAAATAGGTCTGTTTTAATGTTGCATTGTTGATACACACACTCACTCTAGAGAGTCTATTTGATCGGTAGCGACCCTATGACCTACAACCAATTCAATAATTATCGTTTCAATCTCTTCATATCCTATTTTGATCGTAACCTCATCAATTACCTAGACTTGAGAGATTTAATTCATCTCTTTCAATTTCAATTTTTCATGACTGTGGTCTTCTCTTGCGACTAGAAGCTTTCACTTCATTTAATTTAAAATTATGATCAAAACTTGAAGCACTTTGATTGAAACAGAAATGTCTCTTTGAAAAAATTTCCTGATTAAGTGAAGTATCAAACTTCTAAAAAGATGCAATGTTATTTCAAGAGTGTGAAAAACTAACTCAGAAGTAGTTTTAATCGTAACTCCTCTTTTTCAATGAAATCCTTTTTTTTTGTTGAGGAAGCCAAGTCCTCAAGTTTGAGACACTTTTCACATTCAAGTCATTTGCAACATTCACATAAGCATTATCCCACCAAAGAATTCATATTAATATTTTCACTATATCTTTGCTAAAACTTGATTTCCAAGAGTTCGTTCGATCTCGTTATGTCAAAACAGTATTATCAGTTTTTAACTCAAACGTTTTGGACTCTAAACTATGTTTTGTTCCACAACCTGTTCCATTTAGATGAAAGACGTTTTTGGGACTTCATAATCATCAAATTAAATATTGAAGCGCATGTATAATATTCCATCATGCTTTTTACAATGAGGAATATCAAATACATCCCCTAAAACAAGCTTTAATATGTTAAACCTCCCCATGATCCATCAGTGAAGCTGTGTGTTCTTTCTTGTGACAACCACGGTCAGCAGGGGAGGGCCAGCAAGATGTGTGTTTATAAGTGGAGGGTTCTTTTTCAAACTCATCTATTCATAAACATGTCATGACGAGTTATAGGAAGTTTATATTTAGAGACCGAGCAAGGCGTTTTAGTGAGGTGGGTCTAAGATTAGGCCAGAGAGAGGATAGAGATGATGAAGAATTCATAGAATTACTGAGAGACCAAAAGGGTTTTTGTTATATAAGCAGTGAGGTGGGGGCTAGGCAGTTAGTCTAATGAGATCATAAGTTTAACAACACTGTGAATCGCGAACATTTTCTTACAAAAATCACATGAAAAATTTAGGTTAAGAGCAGCTCATAATCTACTACTGCTGTATTTTATTGCGACGTATTGCTTTTCTAACAGCAATTGGATCCCTGTTGGTTTAAAAGCAATTTTATAACCTCACTCTTTCAGCAAGCATAAGGTCACTTCGGAGTGTAGGGAATTCCACAAGTTAGAACTAGTATAGTTTAATGACATTACCATCATAAAGCTTTGGTTCCAACTACTTAGCTTCTCGATAGAAAGGGATTTTAAAAACGTAGAGCATGTGTTTCTAGTGTAGATTCATGAGAAAAAGCTAGTGTGTTATTGAGTTATAACTACATAAGACACAGAGTTGATTACAGTAGATACGATCTCTACATAAAAAGCAATAAATCTAGCTATTCTTTTTCTCTAGGCAATATCATCGAACCAAGTTTCCTAGATTCTTCTTTACTTAAACATATAATTTTTAAGAAGAGTAACTTTTTGCATTAAGATTCATTTTCTTTTAAATGTTCAAAAGAGTTTGTATTAAGACGCTATCTATTCTCTACAGACTGTCCCATGAATCGTGAAACATTAATGCAGATACTCATTAATTTCAACTATTTATGTCCTTCTTTCAAACTTAACTTGTTCTTTATAACTGTTCCAAGCTCACCAGTCAAATAGTCATTGACACTATTTATTGTCCAGATTAATCTTGGTGCAATTAATTACTTGGTTGCTTAAGAACACTAGAGATTAGACATCAACTCACATATAATATCATTGCCTCTAGTTTTTGCAGATGATTTGCGATTCGTTTGGAACAGACTGCAGAGTTATGAGGTTTGGGCACGTCACAAGACTAAAATTAAGTGCGAGGAATGTTATAAATTTCCAACATTCTATTTAGATTATTACACAGTCTATCTGAAGGTGCTCGATTTGTTTCAGAGACAACATGCGCCTGAAACAACTTGATTTATCATGTTGTAAACCATATAATCTTGGATGTTACCTGCTACGAGAACATCTGAACCAAAATGATATAAAATCCCGCGATGGAGTGAGACTTTGGCCATTAATGTGGAGTATTCAATCACAAGTCAGAGTCAGTGAAGCAAAAATCCAAGCGGCTCTTGACTATGATAAGCGGCAACTTTTGGTAAGTGCCTGTTTATGAGCTTGACGCTTTCTCTCATTGCAATTCCTTGGAATCCGCCAAAAATTGCTAGCTCTTCTTCATGGTAGAATTGACCAATCTCTTAAGCTTGTAACCAACAACCACTTTATCCTTAAACCTGAATCACCTATTTCCTTTTTAGGTATAGTTACATTGTTTGGTACATTTGTCCTTTCCCCTGTTTGCAGTATATGTTAACAAATAACTGTTCCATTGTTACCCTGAGAAGTTACTCCAAACATTGCTCCTGTGGAGTGTAGGCTCGCTAGTACATTCATCCCGTACATTAATGAATAAGTTGTGTGGGCCCCGAGAGACTAGGTTGGATAAACTCACTCATCCATTATATAATGGTAGCTTGTTGCCTATGTTTGACGAATTCTCCTCAGTTGGTTTGTTGGTAGTAAGATAACGAGATTGTGACGACATCTTTATAGTAATGACATCATAATGTTGATGCATCAATATGATCGTCACCTTAGCTTGACATGGAACAGTTAGACCTGAGTCTAATGGGAAAATGAGGAAGGAGGGGAATTTCAGGTTATTGTTGTTGTTGGTTTACTCATGTTGTGAAGTCGAATTCAGATTTTCAGAGGTGGATGAGAATGATGGTGGTGAATAAACGTTATGGTGAACTGATGATTTGATGAGTCATTGTGGATAGATAAGTGGTAGAGAAAGAGATACTACTTAACCAATTCATTGTCATAAAGGTAAATTTACATTAAAATTTTGTGACAAGACATCAAGTCTTCAAGTACTTCTTCATTGTGTATTTTTTATGCATGATAATTGCCAAATATATGGTAACGAACAACTGAGTTGGACCAGTAGACTTAATATTACACAGTATACACAAGTTTTGTTATGATTCTGATGCATATGTCTTATCATCTAGGGAAATGGATGTCGTTAATTTCATAATCAATCGTGTAGTTGATATAAGTTATGTATGTTTAAAATAAAATCTCATGTTATATTTTGATATAATCTTTAAAACTAGACCAAATAAGAATCCGTATTTCTTGTCCATACTCAAAAACTTGTCAATTAGATTTGACACACACATGCTTATACAAACACATAGTTTGAGCACTAATCTAGTATGATAACATATTCGGAACTCTATCTTGAACCCTCAGCGAACACGATCTATATAAAATTCATGAAGATAAATAAAGATTTTCATAGTGTGTTCCATTAATATCCCTAATGACTAGTTGTAAGTGTGAGTTGATAATAAATGACATGTTAAATTTCTTACTTGAAGAGATTGGGTCATATATTTGCCTTGTGCGAGAAAAACTATTTGTTTGTTATAGGCATAGTATGAGGGCATAGAGAGGTTTTGACATGTTTATATAGTACAAAATAATATTTGTTAGCAACAAACCATTACAACATCGGATAACTTTTTATCTCAACAAAATATAAGTTAATAAAAATAATATAATATGAGTATCGGTATGTTATAACAATGCACAAGCACAAAACAGAAGTTTAACAAAAAAACACAATTTGCTTTTAACTTAAATACTAAATATATTAATAAGATATTGTTCATTATGTATAACGCCACTACAAGGACAACAAAGCAAGACTATGAAAAGATAAACATCTAGTTGAAGAGTAGTTAATGAGTACGAAAAATTTTAGTGACAGGATTTAAACATACGTTCTTAGTACAATATTTTATTCCACCCACTTGAAAACCTATTAACTCCCTCCGTTTCTAAATGGTTACTACACCAAATAATCTACAAGACTTTATGTAACAATTGGTAAGATATAAAAAGATCATATACCTTATATAGCGCATGCACAAATAAAATTTTCAACTTAACCCGCAAGAAATCTAGCTAAATCCTATTAGGCATAATTCGGAAAACTAGTAACATACAAATAGCATATATGACACATGTGTTTATAGATTAGATATAATTAGCTCATTACAAATAGTAACTGATTACATTCATTAACATCTGTTAACTGATAGTTGAAAGACAAGCAAGAGTCACAACACACAAATCATCTAGCATAATACACATAAGGATATTCGTCGTCGTTTTAGTGTATTAGATATAACTGAGTTATACATAGTTTTGATTTATGTAGAAAACAAAAATAGTTTCTCCCCATTTTAAAAATTAATCAATATCAATATTTTTAAGGATAAGTCTGACTACACACACACTGACCGAGCTTGAAAGAAAAAGGTAAACTACAAGGTTTTACGTCAAACCGAAACATATATTTTGGACCACTATGTAGTGATTATTGCATTTTCGTGACTCATTTTAATGGGGGTAGGTGAGGGGGGGGGTAATAAAGACTTGGAGTATCTTTTAAGCATGCGATCTAGACACTAAATTATCTGAGACACGAAATAACGGGTGGCACGACTTCTAGCGGACTTACGGTTATTTATATTATGGAATTTACTTTTCGAAGTTTGTCAAAAACTGACGAAACAAACAGGCGGCCCCCATAAAAAATGACCGGCCCAGATATATTTAGGGGCCGCCCGAACATTTATGGGACCGCCACCAGTGACCCCAAAACACGTTTTTTGTTCAAAATCATTTTGTAACTTAACTGTAGAACATAGGACTTTAAAAAGTTGTTCCAGCACATAAATTTCGTGTTTTAGACATCATTTCTACTCTTACGACTTAGACAAATATTTAATAACAAAACTAGTACGAATCAAACAACAAAACACTTTTCATATTTAGTCCCCCTTCATGGGTAATTTGATACATGGATCGTACTCTATTTTAAAAACCATTTGTTTTGAAAACTAGAGCGACGTGGCTCTGATACCAATTGTGGAAACCGTAGAGGGGGGTGAATACGTTTCCTTTTAAAAACTTTAAATCTTTTATATCAATTTTTACAAGACTCACTGTCGGCGGTCCCATAAATATATGGGGGCCGCCTAGTACATCAGGGCCGCCCTAATAAAGTGACCAGCCTCCAGACAGGAGGTTTTACGGTACTAGATCATTTGTATCAAATCACCAATCAAGTTTGACGCAATATGAGAAGTGTCGATAATGGATTTAAAATAACTAGCGCATATTTCCGTTACTCATATAATCCACACTCACAATGTAATTACCTACAAAGAGCTTAACAAAACCATGACTAACACAACCATATAACATCAAAGCACACAATCAGAAGCCACAATGCAATTGTAAAAGTAAAGCGATTAATTATAAAGAACATAAGTAAAGAAAGGTAAAAGAAAATTTAAACCGTCACGATATTTATAGCGGTTTAGTCATTAAGCTCTTCTTCTCCCTACTCCACTCCTCGAGTAAGCCAACTACTAGAGTTACTCACTACTCAATCAAGCTCCCTTTCGGCGGAGAAAACCTTATACCAATGCTTACATTATTTTTCGACACTAAGCTAGATGTTGAGTCCTTCTTCGGGTACAACCAAACCCGTTATGTTTTATGGCCCAACATAACAAGCCTTGTGTTTTATGGCCTAAACACATAAACCGCATCGCTTACATTATTTCCTGACACTAAGCTAGATGTCAAGTCCTAATCTTACCTAGAACCAATCTACCACATCACCAATGTATTTAAGGCCTAAAATACTAACCAACCCACAATCAACCCATCCAAATATATGCATCATTTGGATCTACTCACTACTAAAGATTGGAAGACATGGACTCGATATATATGTAACAAATGTTACAAATGGACTAACTAGACTACATAACTTAGGATCTTGAAGATGACCGAAATTCTTCACTTGCACTTGAGGAAAGGAGGAATGGATAGAAGATTTGATCACATTTAAACAAGATTAACCAAGTTGAATGATCAAAAGGGTTATGATAGATTTAGTGAGATCTAGAGAGAGAAAGAACTGAAAGAAAATCGTGCAAAAGGGTTATGAAAATAGTTGGAGGTGACCCACTATTTATAAGAGCTAAAAAATAGCCTGTCAGGAAATGGCGGGCCCAGATATATTATAGGGCCGCCGGTATTTAAGGGGGCCGCCAGCCTATTTAAGGGACCGCCCCGACAGACGCTCCTATTTTTGTCTTTTTGTGGTGACAAACTTGTCTGGTAAAAGTGTAACATGTTTTGGGGGGAAAAGAACTAGATTTTAAATTTTGAAATAATTACAACATAAAACATTTCTTTATAATTCAAAAATAATTTGTCTAATTAAGTTTTGAAAAAGTTATTTTGTTACATTTATAAAAATGTAAAGTTTAAGACAAAAACTTATTTCTTTGATCATCCTACAAGTTTAATGCTTGTTTGTACATACCTTATGTGATTTACGTCGGGTGTAAACCAATGTCCGTCTTGATGCATACTTGAGACGTCTAGAGATGTTGATGCATGTATGCATTGATGATTTGTGATTACGAGTAACTTGCGCACTTTACGTTATGTATTACAAGTTACATGTTTGTCATCATCAAAACATAAAGAGATCGTATAGATTAAATATCGTAATATTTGCACTAACATATTCCCATCACAATAAATTAATTAATAGAATTTGATATTGTTTTTATGAGATCAAGTTGTTTTAAATTTGAAAATTCATATATACTTTACCAAAGTGTAATACGACGTCGTTCCTTCCTCTCACTAATATACTGTTCATTATTACTGTTTAGATTTTGCACTGTGGAAGCCCAGCCCATGACTCGCTTGAAATATCT
>BQNB010204994.1:0-10650 GCA_026074375.1 Tanacetum coccineum | reverse complement strand
TTTGCTAAATCTAATGTATCAGTTTTAAACGACTTTTAATGGTCGTTCTATATATATCTTGTGTTATTGATCTAAGATGTGACACGCCCCGGACCCTTATTCCCCTGCGACCCAATTTGGGGGTGTTACACATCCCATCAAGGTCTGGGAGCGGTGTTAATGCAAAGAGAGAAGGTTATTGCATATGCATCCCGGCAACTTAAGCCTAATGAAGAAAACTATACCACTCATGATCTCGAATTAGGAGCAGTAGTGTTTGCTCTTAAAGTTTGGAGTCACTATCTATATGGCACCAAATGTACTATGTTCATTGATCATAAAAGTCTTCAACGTATCCTTGATCAGAAAGAGTTGAACATGAGACAACGCCGTTGGCTAGAATTGCTTGCAGATTACGATTGTAAAATTCGCTACAATCCTGGAAAGGCAAATGTCGTAGCAGATGCCTTAAGCAGGAAGGAACGAATCAAACCACTCCGAGTTAGATCATTAGTTATGACCATTCATCCAAACTTACCATCACAAATTCTCCAAGCCTAAAATGAAGTACTCAAAGAAGAAAACGTGAAGGCTGAAAACTTACGAGGAATGGATAAAGCATTTAAAATGCGTCCTGATGGAACTCGTTGTATTAAGAATCGAAGCTGGTTACCACTCTTTGGTAATCTGACAGACTTGATCATGCATGAGTCCCATAAATAAAAATATTCCATTCACCCGGGTTCTGACAAAATGTATCAAGATCTAAAGAAACTCTATTGGTGGCCTAACATGAAGGCAATCATCGCTGAATATATTGGAAAATGTTTGACATGCTCTAGAGTGAAGGCAGAATGTCAGAAGCCATCCGGCTTACTGGTACAACTGAAAATTCCTATGTGGAAATGGGAAAGAATAACAACAGATTTCGTCACAAAACTTCCCAAAACATCAAGCGGACATGACACAATCTGGGTCATTTTCGATCGTCTTACTAAATCCGCACATTTCATCCCTACCCGAGAGACAGATAGTATAGAAACCCTCACAAGGTTGTACATCAAAGAAATAGTTTCCCAGCATGGCGTGCCAATATCCATCATCTCGGATCGTGACAGTCATTTCACATCCAGATTCTGGCAATCATTACAAAGTGTTTTGGGCACTTAATTAGACATGAGTATAACATATCATCCTGAAACCGATGGACAAAGTGAAAGGACCATCCAAACACTTGAAGACATGCTTCGAGCCTGTGTTATAGACTTTGGAAAAGGATGGGAAAAACACTTACCATTGGTAGAATTTTCTTACAATAACAGTTACCATGCCAGTATTAAGGCATCACCATTCGAGGCACTTTATGGTCAAAAGTGCAGACCACCTGTTTGCTGAGCTGAATTTGGAGATGTTCAACTTACAGGACCAGAAATAATCCATGAAACCACCGAGAAAATAGTGCAAATTCGACATCGCTTGCAAGCTGCAAGAGATCAGCAAAGAAGTTACGCCAATGTAAGGCGAAAACCATTATAATTTCAAGTTGGAGATCGTGTTATGTTGAAAGTATCACCTCAAAAATGTGTCATTCGTTTTGGAAAACGAGGAAAGCTTGACCCTCGGTACATTGGACCATTTAAGATTCTTAAAAGAGTCGGTCTAGTGGCATATAAACTTAAGCTTCCTGAAGAGCTCAGTAATGCCCACAATACTTTCCACGTTTCTAATCTAAAGAAATGTCTATCTGACGAATCTCTTGTGATTCCAATAAAAGAGCTTCGGCTCGATGACAAACTCAACTTTGTGGAAGAACCAGTGGAGATTATGGATCGAGAAGTCAAGCAACTGAAACAAAGTCGTATTCCTATAATCAAAGTAAGATGGAACTCTAAAAGAGGACCAGAATTTACATGGGAACGCGAAGATCAAATTCGTGCCAAGTATCCACATCTGTTTTCAAACATCACTCCGGCATCCAACTAAATCTCAGGACGATATTTCTTATAAGGGAGGGAGACTATAACAACCAGCAATTTTCATTAATGTAATTATCCATCTATTAAATTAGATGCACTGTAATATCAATCTATTATATATATCACCTTCTTACAGGGAAAATTTTGCTTTATCTCATTATATAACGTAACTTGCATCTCTAAAGTAAATGAGCTCACACAACCTCTACAAATGTCATCTCTGTCTATGTTTATATCATATAAACATCCTAATATGTCAAGTATATATCCTAATATCATTTTTACCAAGTACATTATCTATTTAACGTACTTTTCAAAACGTTATTTCAAAACAAGCATTAAACGTTAACGTTTACAACAAAACCCTAATTATATGTAATGTATACATATAAAATGAATGTGCAAGCCTTTAAAGCATGTGTACAAGTATCATAGCACCACATTCGAATTATATTTTCCCTTTATGTCAATGTACAACACATTAAAGCTCAAAGTACAAATCAATAATGCAAGAAAGTCAAACTAGGTCATTTTACCTCTTAAATCATGTTTAAACTTTACCACCACTTTAGCACAAGGTACAAGCACTTAATGCATGACTTTTAAACCCTAAAACTAATCCTTAAATCATTCTAAAACCTAATCTAAAACCCTAAACCCTAAATGAAACCCTAAAACCCTAATTTCACTTTAAACCTAAAACTAAACCTTAAACCTTAAAAATAATCCCTAAACCTTAATCTTAAACCTTAATCCTGACACTAATCCTAAACCCTAAACTATCCTTAATCCTAAACCTAACTCAAAATTAAACCAAAAACCTTAACCCGAAACCCTAAACCTACCCGGTATCCTTTTTTCTTTCATTTTTATCTATTTTTAAGCAACCAAGCACCTCAAGCAAGCATCCTAGCACCTCTATGACATCACCTAGTAGCCATCCTAGCACCTTACAAGCACCTCCATCACCTCCCTTGGCCACCAAGGCTTCTAGTCACCTTCTTATCACCCTTATGTAACCGAACCCTCATACACCCTCACCACCTAGTTCCATGAATCATATATAGGCTTCATTAGTCATCTATCTACAACCCTTAACCCTTAGCCATCAAGAAAACTTAGGCACCAAGGGTTTTCACCCCTATATAAACCGAATCCAAGCAACCCTTTCAAATCACACCTCAAGTTTCATCATAAATACAAATAGAATCTTAAATTAGACCAAGAAGGATCAAATGAAGTCCCTAACCTCAGAATAGAAGCCAAGAACCAAGAGAAAGAAGCCCTTGAAGTCATTACTAGGCGTACGAACCCGAAAACCCATTTTTGACCCATTTCTAGCTCAAGTAAGCTTAAATCTTGTTCAATAAGCTTATAATATGTATTAGAATGTTAATAATATTCTTAAGATCATATATGAACTCTTGTTTGAAGCCTTGAATCCTCAAACCCATGTGTTTTTGATTAAAACCCTAAAAACGACCCGTTTTGATTTTCTATCAAACGAATCCTTTTTCAAAACTTTTGTTATGTTAGAAAATCTTATTTTTGCTTATTATAATAATCTATAACCTGCAAATATCATTTGGAACCTTAAAATAAGCTTGCATGGCTTTTTGGACTTGATTTGTAAATATTTTCATGCATAGGGGTATATATTATAACTTTCTGAAATTTATAACTAGAAGGGTTGAAAATGTCATTTTCCTAAAGTTATAACTATAAGGACCTATTTTGCCAAGTTCTAAAGTTAAAGGATTAAATTATATATGCTTTATATATAAAGGACTAAAGTTGTAAAAGTTTATTATCGAGGGTATATATTGCCATTTTTGCAAACTTAAAAATTTAAGATATAATATTTTTATATAAATTATAAAAATATATATTAATATTATAAACTCGATTTTATTAAAACCCGACACATTTATCGTTATTAATCACCGATCGACGCATTATAAATCAATTACGTTATATATTTAACGTAATTTATCATTGACTAACTTTTGAAGAAACTTACAATCTTATCGTATCACATTACTAGGGAGCTTCATATAAGGGATTTCATTTGGGTATACGTTTTGACGAGTTTGCTGGATTTACGATTTAAAGTGTCCTGGCTTCTCAAACGTTTACTACATGACTTCTGAATTATGATGGCCCGAACAGTGATACAATATTTCCATAAATTGATAAATCAAAGTAATACGTTAAACATCATGAAGTTTTGAAACATAAACTATCACACTAAGACTTGACATATTACCCCAGGTTGTGTGACGAAGCCGTTACTTTCACCTAATATACTTTTGCCATCAATCAGATTTCCCTATACTGTTAAGGTGAGTTCATAGCCTCGCATTTAACTCTTTTAAATGTTTCATAAACCCGCGAGGGGGATACATGCTATAAATCATGAATACAAGTGTTTTCTAAATGTATACTATCTTGATATATTATTGCATCTGTTGTCCAAGTCTACAACAACAACAACAACAACGATACTCAATCCCGCCAGGCAAGGTATGGGGGAGGTGAAATGTAGACAGGTCATACCCCTACCCTTAACGGGTAAGGAGACTGCTTCCGGGAAGACCTCTGGCTAAGAGAAATGGGAGAGAGAGAGAGAGACAGAAAGCCTGTTTTTTTATTTAGTTATTACTAAAGGTATCGATAGAAAGATAAAAGGAGGAACAAGAAACCAAAGGTAAGTAAAAAGAAAGGAACACGATACAAAAGGAAAGAAAAAGGCGCATAACAAGCAAGACGAAGCAAAAGCAGCAACACAGGGTACAAAAGGCACAAAGTAATCAAACGAATACGGGAGCAGGCAAACACGACAAGCAAACATGCGATACAAAAAAGAGCAGGCGAACCAGGGGCAAAAGAGCCAAAAGGCACATACAAACATAAAGAAACTAAACACACACAAAAGCAAGGCAAACTAGCTAAAAAGAAAAGGCCTAGAGGCCCTAACAAAAAAGCATCACCATACGGGCAGGCCAAACAGGCGAAACCACACCAATAGCAAAACAAGCAAAAGAAAAGGGGCGCAAGGAAATAACAGGGCCACAAAAGACACAACAAATAAAAGGCAAAAGCCACAACGCAAGGTACAAAAAGCTCAGAGCAAGCATACGAACACGGAAGCAGGCAAAGCAAGAAAAGGGCAGACAAATACGAATAACAAATAATAAGGCACACAAAGAGCAAAAAGCACATAGAGGCACAGAGAAGATAAATAAAACACTAAAGCGGGGCAAGCTAGCTTAAAAAGAGCTGAAGGCCCAACCAGCAGAGAGCAACAGCAAATGGGCAAGCAAAACAAGGCAGCACACAAGCTCCGAAACAAGCAAAAGAAAATGGAAGCAAGGAACACCACTAGGCCAAAGAAGAAGAGGAAAACAAAGGCAAACCAAACCCAACCAAACCCTCGAAGCCTTCCATCGAACCTCCTAATCTAAAACTAGCACACCTCTCTAACCTATCCGAGTCTAACACGCAAAAGCCAAACAAAAAGAGAAGAAAAGACACAAGACAAGCAAACCACTCACAAGAAAAGCCTAAAAACATAACAAAGACAACAAAAAAGGCAAGGAAAAGGGAACAACAGAACCCGAATGGGAACCAGCTACCCTCCTAGACTAGTCCTAGCCCTCTACTCATTCCTATCAGAGGTCATGTCCTCAGACAAGAGTAGCTCCTTCATGTCAAGCTTCACTCTATCCTTCCACCTAAGTTTTGGTCTACCCCTTCTCCTTATGCCGTCGACAACCAAAGCTTCTACTCTCCTAACTAGTGCTGACTGTGGTCTTCTCCTGACATGCCCGAACCATCTCAACCGTCCTTCCCTTATCTTGTTGATGATAGTCTCCACTTCAAGCTCTGCTCTATACACTCCATTAGGGATCATGTCAAGCATTATTTTACCACAGGTCCACCTTAGCATCCTCAACTCTGCAACTTCCATCCTATTAGCTAGAGATTTTGTAATAGGCCAACACTCTGACCCATACAACATAGCAGGCCTAATTGTTGCTCTATAGAATTTCCCTTTCAGCTTGAGAGGGACATTTCTATCATAAACGACTCTTGTTGCCGCCCTTCACTTCAGCCATGTTGCTTTAATGCGGTGAGCAACATCTTCGTCAATCCTCCCGAATTTGTGCAGCATTGATCCAAGATATCTAAAAGACTCCTTAGGTTGTAAGATCTTGTCTCCAATACATACTTACACTTCTTCGTTATGGGCGATCTCACTGTTACTGAAGTCACATCTTAGATATTCTGTCTTCTCTCGGCTGACCCTAAGGCCGTTTGCTTCTAGTGCTTCCCTCCAATTCTCAAGTCTGTCGTTTAAACCTTCCGCCGATTCTGAGACAAGAACAATATCGTCAGCAAAAATCATGCACCATGGGATGCCCTCCTGGATCCCTCTTGATAACTCATCCAAGATCAAAGCAAATAGATATGGGCTAATTGTTGATCCCTGATGTAGCCCTACTTCCACTAAGAAAAACTCTATGTTTCCAATTGAGGTTCGAACCCATGTCTTCGCACCGTTGTACATATCCTTAATAACCTTAATATATCTCCTTGATGCTCCTTTGTCAATTAGGGTCTCCCAAATCAGGTCCCGTGGTACGCTATCATACGCCTTCTCTAGATCTATGAAAGCCAAATGCACGTCTCTTTGTCTCTCCCTATACTTCTCCATAAGGCTTCTAATAAGGTGTATTGCCTCGATTGAAGATCGTCCGGGCATAAAACCGAACTGGTTCTCGGACACCGAGGTCTCTCTTCGCAACCTTCTCTCAATCACTCTCTCCCATAGCTTCATGGTGTGGCTAAGAAGCTTGATACCCCTATAGTTGCTGCACACTTGCGCATCGCCTTTGTTTTTGAAGATAGGGATGACGTCACTGAGTCTCCACTCTTCAGGCATCTTCGCGCTTGTGAAGATCTTGTTGAAGAGGCTAGTAAGCCAACTAATACCCTCAGCCCCTAAGCTTCTCCAAGCTTCTATGGGTATTTGGTCTGGCCCAACGGCCTTATTTCTCCCCATCTTCTGTACGGCAGTCCTCACTTCCGTCTGACTAATCCTCGAGTAGTAGCAGTCGATAAGCGGCAGTGTGTTCTGGTCCACAACTCCTTCGTGTCCCTCTGGTTCTCCCGTGTTGAAAAGAGAGGAAAAGTATTCTCCCCATCTTTGCTTGATCTTTTCCTCATCCGTAACGGTACGACCTCCTTCATCTTTAATAAAGCAAATGTCCCCTAGATCCCTTCTCCTTCTCTGTCGGGCTTTTGCAATCCTGAAGATTTCATTTGCTTCCTCTTTGGAGTCCAGTTTCTTGTACAGATCTTCATACGCCTTCTCTTTCGCCTGGGCTATGCCTTTTTTAGCTTCTCACTTAGCTAATTTGTATCTCTCCTGCGCCCTAAGCCACTCCTCGAGATTACCTTCCTGGCACGAAACTAGCTCTCTAAACCTTGCTTGCTTCTCCGCGACTTTAGATTGCACCTCTTCACACAACCACCAAGATTCCCTACGAGCCATATGTGTCTTTGAGGACCCCAGAGCCTCACCAAGGGAATCCTTTGCTGCATCTCTGATGATACTAGTAAGGAAATTCCACATAGAATTTGCGTCGCTAGCAGATATGGCCTTAATTTGTATAGATACACCCTCTGACACTCTTGATATAAACGCCTCCGCATCGTCACCATTTAGGTTCTTCTACAGGATTCTCGGCGCCGCACTCCCTACCTTCTTGCGTTGAACCCTCTTGAATAGAGTGTCCATCGCCAACAATCTGTGTTGGGAAGAGCATGCTTCCCTGGAAATACTTTGTAGTCTTTACACGCCTTGAGGCCTCCTCGTCCCACCAATAAATAGTTAATTTAGGTGCAACGACCCCCGCTATGAAAAGTAATTAAATGGTGGTCTCTCTTCTTAAAGTATGAGTTTACTACTGCCAAGTCATGTGCAGTAGCAAAATCTAAATCGAGCGACCTTCCTCATTTCTTACTCCATACCCGAATCCTCTGTGGACACCCGAGTATCCTTCCATTGTCGCCCCTTATGCCCATTCAAGTCGACCCTAGAATCAGTCGTTGGTCGGTCGGGGACTCCCTTACGACCTCGTCTAGAGAGTCCCAAAAGGCCTTCTTTTCTTCCTCACTCAGACCTACTTGGGGTGCGTAAGCGCTGATCACATTAACCGTCTCTCCTTCAATCACCAATGTTAATGATATGATCATATCGCTACACCGGTTCACGTGGACTACTTTGTCCTTAAGACACGCTCTCAAAATGACTCCAACTCCCTTTCTAGTGGTGTGAGAGCCTGAGTACCAAAGCTTATAGCTATTTACCTCCTTATTACTAGAACCCTTCCATTTAGTCTCCTGGAAACACGCGATGTCCACTCTATGTCTTTCTAAGGCATCGACAAGCTCTAAGAGCTTACTCATAAGAGAGCCTACATTCCAAATACCCACCCTAATCCTACGAAAAGCTTTAACCCTACTACCACTTCTACCACTCCTAGATTCACTATACCTGCCCAACCTTCCTTGTCCGGAAAGACATGACCTCAAGTTACCATCACTTCCTAAAGCCTCTATCCTACCCTCACAGAAACAAAGCTAGAGAAACTATAAAAACAACAAAGAAAGGGACAAGGGCGAAAAAAAAGCAAAACAGTCAAAAAAAATAAAAGATATATAAGATTAAACAAGAATTTATAAGGGAATAAGGAAACTTAGCCTGCCAAAAAAAAATTCCGGTGTGGTTTTTTCTGGTGGTGGTCAACTGGGGCACAACCGATGGTCTGCGACGGCTGTGGTGACGGGTATACTTGGATCAGGTTCACTTTAATGAGAGGATCCTCAACTCACCGGAGGTGGTGGTCCACACGCGTTGAATTCGCCAGAAAAAAAAACCAAAACTAAACAAAAAGTCACCAGACGTCATCGCTGCGCGTGGCGACGCGTGACAGCTCAGGTGGTGGTCAGACAAAGTGGGATATGTTCGCGGTGGCGAGGTGGTTTCGGTGATAGTTTTTGAATTGTGTGACATGGAGTGATGATGGTGGTATATTGATTTGAAAGAAGAAGTATGAGAAAGAAAAAAAGAGAGGATAGAGAAAAATTGTTATATCCACAATTAGGTTAAAATATCTGTTGTCCAAGTCCCTTTATGCCAAAAGACCCCCACCATCATGGACCATTAATTACTTGCATTACGAGTGAACGCGAATATTGCAAATAGGCCTATTGGGATTGACGAATCCCATTTGTGTTAGCCGGATAGGTAACCAAACGCACTATATTTAAAACTTATAGTATATGGCAATTACCTACACGGGGGCCATTATCTTTATATATATCATTATTGATATATACACAAGTCAGTTTGAGTGCCATGAGCTTAGACGTAATAATACTATTTTCCATAATAATTATATGTGTTGCAATTATTACACTTATGGGAGTATAACAATGTAACCCACTATTAAACTTATATTCAAACTATTTATCATAAATCTGTGAATTTCACTCAACCATTGTGTTGACTTTTTAGCATGTTTATCTCAGGTAACTGAACATCTTATGGCACAGAGTGGCACGGACTTGAAGATGGCTAAACTGTTATCATTCAAACTTTATGTTTTCATGTAGATTTTGGGACCTCTATTTGTAAAAACTCTGATGAAATAATGAATGATAACTTATCTTTTAAAAACGTCTCTTTCGAGTCGTTTTATATGATTATGACTGTTGTACTATGAAATAATACCCCAAATTAGCTTTCGCTGCTATATGTCAAAAATGGGGGTGTTATAGAAGTCTTACTATTTCAATTGCATTGGTTCTATTTATAACGATTACTACAATGTCCAAAACACCATTAAGGCCTTCAAGCTATCAAGACTATATCATTTCCTTATAAGCTTTCATCCTTTAAGAGTCTTTTTTATAACCTGTAACAAAAAGCCGAGATACATGCTAGGTCAGCTAAAGCTGATGAGTTCACAGTTTTCTATGCCAAAAGATCGCACTCAAACAAATAGTATTTTTCTTTAACATATATATGATTTCACATAAACGCATCTTTAAAATGCGTATAAATATACTTTCATAACAATAGAAACACTAGCGACTTGCTAACCACATCTAGCATTAACGAAAATATTGCACGTTAAACAACTTACATAAAACTGTCTATTTACATCACGACTCTGTCGATTTACTTCACGACTACTCTTCCGTCTTACTATCCGGACTGCCAGATTACTCGACGGACTTATCATGGTACCTGATAGATTCTGACTGAATAGTTCTAACATCGTTAAAGCATAACTGAACAATCCTCAAAACTATAACAATTCTAATCATATCTGCACAACTCTAACATAAATGAAAAAGCTGAACTTTCTCAACAAAAAGCACGATGACAAAACTTGTAAAAATGCATTTTTACACCATACTATGCATGTATCCAAGTTTGGGAAATGTCTACTCTTGCTAATCAGGGTCTTCTACAACGACACACATACTAAGACTCCATAAAACGTTGCTATTATAATTTCTACATAGGAGCTCTTGTTAGTTTATGGACGATAAATTAATAGTCGTGTGTTAGGATCGAACTCGAGACCATGGGATTGCACACAATACGTAAAGAGTTAAC
>BQNB010204993.1:0-10650 GCA_026074375.1 Tanacetum coccineum | reverse complement strand
TTGTCACATGTATATTACTTATACATCCATTACAACATGTATTTAACATCCATATAACATATGAAAAAGTATATCATACCATGATCACAAGTAAAAATCAATTTTACATGTTAATAAGTTTCTTAGATGGTGATTTCCTATATAAACATTATATATACATAAAATCACAAATGTAAAGAGATTAAGAGTTTTAGATGACCTTAATGTGAAGTAGGATGATGAAAAATAAGATCTAAACCCTAGTTTAGATACTAAACCAAGCTTCCAATACTTAGAAAACCCTAAATCCAATGAAAACCTAATCCTAAACCTTTCTTGATTAACCCTTGTAAATACTAAACCAAGCCTTAAAACCTTTTTGTAATACCTTAGATACGATGTTAGATCACTTGTATACTTGCTAAATAAAGTTGTATGAATTATTTGGTGGTGTTGGTGTTTGGCCGTGGCTAAGGAGAGAAAGAACAAGAGAGATTGTGAGTTTTTGCTTAAAGAAATGAAGTGTGTGTTTCTCTTACTAGTTATACATGTATATATACTACAAGTGCTAGTCAAAGATCACCTATGGAAAGTCTTAAGACTTGTAGAAACAAGATGAGGGAATTAGGGAGAAAAGGTGGTCAAAAACACTAGTCATGGGCATAAGACATAATGAGTTGTATTTGTACACGTTCTAGTTGGTAGAATGTGAGCTAAATGTCCCCTTGGGACTACTTTCTATCCGAAATTAGGGGGGGTTGGACTAGTTGGTGTCTTAGATATTTTGTGATGAATTCTAGTAATACTTGAAGTTAAATGATGTATAGATCAAATGTAGATGTATAATTTGTAAAGTGTAGGTTCTAGTTGGTTTATTTTATGTACAATTTGACCAAAAATGTTAACATGGGTGAAGTTTTATAAAACTTTAGGTATTGGGTATAATAATGGGTATTTGTTGAAGCGTAGAAAAGTTTTGGTGGTTCCGGGAATGCCTAAACGTATTTTATCGCGAAACGTAAACACTTTACGTAACCAATAAAAATAAAATGTGCAAAGTTAATAATTATCCTCTAAATAATTATCTAACACTTGCTTGACGTAAACATTTAATTGTTTGATGCCCGTTTACGTTGAATGATAATTTTTAGCTTACGCGATTTAACTTAACGATTAAAATTAAAAGCAAACGCGTACAAGACTAAAAATAAATATTGAAATATATGATGTCGTACAATGACCTAAAATACGGATTGTTACACGTGAGCAATGGCAAAAAATTAGATGAGATGAGGGTCTCACCTTGTTGGTTACTGTGCACCTTTATATTATTTATTTGAGTTGCGAGGGTGTGTAGTGTATATTTATAAAGTGGGTATTTAATGAAAATGTGAGGGTGATCAAGGAAAAGGTGAGAGGGGGTGAGAGAAGGTAAATGTTATATTATTTATTTGAGTTGCGAGGGTGTGTATAGTATATTTATATGAAGTGGGTATTTAATGGAAATGTGAGGGTGGTCGAGGAAAAGGTGAGAGGATGTGAGAGAATGTAAATGAAGAGAGAAAGTTGATGTGGCGCTGAGCTGTAAAGTATAATAGTGTGACCATTGGGAGTAGCCTTGTCTAGAGAAAGACAATAGCTAGGGCTTTAAAAGAAACATCTAGGGCTTCAAAAGAGCAGAGGTTTAATCGCTTGACCGGGCTCATTAGGGTGGCGCCTTGTGAAGTTTAAGTAATGCGAGCTTTGAGCTTGAAGGGGTTTGACTCAAACATAGGAAGTTGGGTATCTATGCTTGCAATGGTCTGGCTCAAGCTCTTATAAAGTTTTTCAGCCTAGCACGAGTTGTGCACAAAATATAATATAAACATGTACAATTTGGAGTATTCTGTATTCATGTGATGTGTTATTGAATTTGATGATCCAAGTGTTGGTTCACTTTGACTTGTAATGGGATACGAAGTTTTGTATTTAAGATGCTTCGACAACAATACCCAACAATATCCAATTCCAACAACAATACCTAATTTTGACAACAATAATGCCTAATCCCAACAACAATGTCTAAACCCGCTTTTCTAGCCCTCTGGTGGTACGCCATCAAGAGATGGCGGGAAGAGGCATGGGAGGTTTAATATAGACAATGGGACTGCTTCTAGCAAAATTACAATATACAACAAATATAGACACCAACACTTTACCCAAAGATAATATTTGAGATACCTGGGCTATAAAAAAATAAGCGTTTCATGAAACTAAAGGTCGACTTAAGTTCTATCCGTCAAGATGCACGAGTCTTCTGCCAATTGACAAATGCGCGATTCTTTTTATCTTTTTCTTCTCTTTAGAACGAAAATTTTTTAATCATCTCGCAATATTTATACAACAAACTATCTTACATGTCCTAAGCAGGACTTAAACCGACAACTATTTAGTTAGAGAGCTTCTCACACAACATGAGATACCATTGAGACACAAGCCCCTAATTAGTAATGTTGCACGATCCTTGGCAAAGACAACTCCCGGCCAACGAGCAATTCTATTATATTTATAACATATTTACGATTAAGCAATTCTACATATCTAAAATGGTGTTTATTATCAGTGCATGTAAATTTTAGAAAATGTGTTTTTACGGATTATGGACTTGCAAGTACACGTTCTTTCACCCACCTCATAAAGTAAAGTTGCTCGATTAGGACAAATGAGGAAGCATATTTCACAGTATCACCTCTCAAATAGCTAAGTTGGCTTTGTTGGTAAAACATTGACTAGGATCTCTTTCATGTTTTAACGATGACAAATAAACTCTCGCAAAACGTAAAATAACAAACGCTATCCAAATTCTGCAAAAACGGATTTTGTGAATCTGGCGCGCTGGGCACGCGTCAGCGCGTGGCCAGCGCGCCACTCGCGGTGTCCGTTTTTACAAATTTTGTTTTGTCGGCTTTCCACTTACCCGACACATGTGGAAACTTCAATAAATGTATGTATATGATATTTGAGCATTTGAGAACACTCCAAATGAGGTTTAGACTTAGAGAGGAGCAAAAACGAATCCTCCTGTTTTTCAACAAAACGCCAACTCAATTCTTGTATCAAACGCCTCTAGCCAAGGCCGAAACTTATTTCTAAACCTAGTATGAATATACTTTCAACACACCATCAAACAAAAATATTCATTTGACCTTAATCCGGATTTACGTTGTTCCTAATCACGTAATGGGTTTTACTCCCTTATTGGTCAAACTAAGTCAAAGGTCACTTTGCGTAAACGCATCCCTTCCCGTTATGGGATATGCTTTACTTAAGATGCAAAGCACTTAGCTTGTTTGCATCAAGATGATTAGTGATCACATCCATTGTTAATTATCATGGATTAAGTCCAAATGACTAATTGAGTTTGTGGTATTTTTAGGTTAATCATACTTTGAGTTTTTTTTACCTCCTTACTTATAAATGATTTACAAACTCACACATGTATTCCTCACATGTCCTCCCAATATACAAAATGTTTTTACAAACTCCCACATTCCTCTATGCACTACTTATATACCTTACTTCCTACAACACATCCTCTTAATCATTTGTTAATCCCTTCTATCCCAACAAATGATTAAACATTCTTTTCTACACAATCCTACAACACATCCTTCCTAATCATTTGTCAAACCTTTCTTACCCCAACAAATGATTAAACATTTCTTTCTACACAATCCCACAAACATTCTATACAATCAAGCCATAATCACATATGCCCACTCTTTTCTCTCTTTTTGGCAAAGTGATTATTAACCCAAATTAATCTTTTGATTTCACACTTATCACCATCTTCTTCATACTTCTTCCTTCTAAGCCTTCACAAGATCAAAACCTCCTCACTTAAACATTCCTCAATCTTATCCTTACATGGGACAACTCACATTCTCTTACACCATTGTACCTTGTGTACTTCTTGTCCCCTAACATTTCAACATAGGCTCTTATATATCAAATCAAAACACACACATACACTCTTCTATCCTAACCCTTGATCATGCCATCTCATCAATCCAACCTCTCCTCACTCACACACTCTCTCTCAAAGTGAAATTCAAATTACACACACGCACACACACTCTTCTATCCTTACCACTGATCATGCCATTTCACCTATCCAAACTACCTCATTACCATCTCATATGTACCATTGATTTTGAATGTTATGATAGACTCCTTACATCCCATCAACATCACATCATGCCAACTCACATACAACTCATTCTTATCATATCCTCTATTACACACATGTGAGAATACAATTTTAAATTCTTCCTCCCATAACATCCACACCTCTTCTCCAAGTTTAGAATATTCTTGGAATATTCCTTTGTACTCTGACCAACTTCTCAAACCATGGTTAGATTCCAACTAGATCAGTTGCATTGGAGGAACACCAAAAATGCCCTTGTTTGATAGTTCTTTTCTATCTTTTTTGATATCGGACAAACAACCCCTAAATCTCTTTTAAACACTTCACAAACGCTTTTATCAAATGGCTATTTGAGTTTGTTGATCTTGAGTGTAAGAATGATTGAAAGGTCATAGCGTGAAGTATAATTGAGGGTTTAACAAGTGCGGGTTTTTAAAACACCAAAATCCTGAAGAAAACAATTCAAGAATCTGGCGCGCTAGCCACGCGTTGACGCTTGGGTAGCACGCCACTCATGAATTGTTTTTGCAACTTTAGGATTATTGGTCTATAAATACCCACCCTTGGCCTTTGTATTCCTCACCTCTTGAAAACATTCTTTCCTCTCTTTTCTCTTCTCCTATCCTCTAAGTCTAACATCAAAGTGTTCTAATCTTCTCATCTTATCATTCTATTGAAGTGAACATATCTCCGCAAGAGAGTCATACAAGTACCTAATCCATACTTGTGTGTTTTGTCGAGGGTCTTCTTTCTCATACCCTTTATATTAGAATCCAGTCTCTAGGTTAGGTTGGGACTTGGTTCATCTATCTATCATTCATTCAATCAAAGTGTAAGAGAAGTCTTGTATCCAAGAGATCAAGCCTAGATCATTGGGGATCTAGTTGGGGTTTGGTAAGCTTCCAAGGGAAAGTCTTTAAAGATCATAGGTTAAGTCGAATCACGGGTTCTTAGGGGTGGATTCCAAGAGCGGAATACCGTAGGTACCGATCTTTGTGCATATCGGTGGAGTTAAATTGTAATATGGTTTATAATCCACCATAAGGATTAGGAATAGTATAGGTGTCATGGATTCGCAACTGGACGTATGGAAGGAATGAACCCCCTTCTCGAACGAGTATATATCGTGGTGTCTCTCTCTCTATCTCCATCTACTTATTGTTTCTATGCTAAGTAGATCATCACACCACTCGGCTCTTTCGAGACTTGAAGTTTTGTAAACTTCAAAGAAGTCAAGAAAACCGTATTCACCTCCCCCCACGGTTCTACATGCTTGATGAGCGAGGATGAGGAAGCGCGAGCAAGAAAATCAAGAATCTTTTTCATGTCTTTCGAATAATCTTTTTCATGTCCATCTACATTAAAGGTAAAGTTTTGCTGCTTAAGCAGTGAATGGGCAGCGTGAAGGTTTAAGGGGTATGTTAGGCGAAGTGTGCTAGAGCTCGAGTTGGAGCTTATATTATAGAAATTGGAAGCTGTAATTTATTTTTTTATGGAAGTTGTATGGCGAATTAGTTGGAGCTTAAGCTTATTAATGTAAAATCGCATAGAAACATATCAAATTGAATTCAGATATATTTTCAGCTTTTGCATGATAATGCACCAGTGATAATGCCTATATTTGATGCGATATCTAGTTTTTTCTGACTTTGATATAACGCGGCACCAAATAAGTAGGGTGTGCATTGTTCGGTTATTAAACCGAATAAACCGAAACCGAATCGAACTCATAACCGAACCAAATTTGCCAAAAGCGAACCGAACCGAATTAAATATTTGGTCTTCGTTTTAGATATAGTTTTGGCAATTTAAACAGAAAATCAAACCGAAAACCGAATTCATATAAATATATATATTTTTTATATATATATATATATATTATATATATATATATATATATTTATGTATATATAAATATATTATATATGTATACTTCTACATTTATATAAATACATATATATATTGTATGCTATATGTAATATAATCTTATTTATATGTATATTTTATATTATTATGTATGATTTATATATATATATATATATATTTCATATATATATGTATATATTGTATTGTATTATTATAATGTATTTATTTATATATATATATAGATGTATATATATATGTATGTATATATATATATGTATATATATTATATTATAATATAATATATATATATTTTATATATAATTATATATCATATTATATATTATATATATGTATATATCTAAAGGATGGAGTTCTAGAGAAAATCATATTAATTAGGAGGAAATGATTGATACCTAGGGGGGAAAACAATACTATACATGATAGTTTTTATCTGTATAGTATCAAATTCAGGGATGAAAATTTACAAAAAAAGGGTAGAACCAGTATATACCCCATTGTAACTCATATCACACCACAGATATATCACACCACGAAACACTATCGTTCTCGTTTGTTTTCTTCTCACGGTCACACTACTTTCCCCGACCGCCAAACCGATATCACCCCCCCCCCCCCCCGACCATCATCACACCGTAACAATATATTATTTTCCTATCACCACACCGTCACAGTCACCAGCGGTGGCGGCGCCATTTCATGAAGATAATTCTATCATTTCAGGTAATACAAACCCTAACTAACTAATTGTATAATTAATCATTTATTTTGAAGCGTTAATCATTTGACAAAGAGAGAAAGTAAGATTTACCTTGAAAGTAAACTAATTTTGTTATTTAATCAAATTTAAATCAATGATTGGATTATTTTTGAAGTTTTATTGAAATTTAATCATCATATCAACATGTTTTCTATCTAATATGGACCAAATTTGGCAGAAAATGCATAAAAACGTGTTAATTGAAATTGCACAACATGTGTTTGATATAATGTCTCAATGTGTTTAATTATTGCATTTGAAATAAGCGTTCGCACGTTTCTTAGTTAAAATCTTTGAAAAAATGTGTTTGTTAAAATTGATCACC
Organism: Tanacetum coccineum; assembly: GCA_026074375.1. Taxonomy (NCBI): domain Eukaryota; kingdom Viridiplantae; phylum Streptophyta; class Magnoliopsida; order Asterales; family Asteraceae; genus Tanacetum; species Tanacetum coccineum. The sequence goes on along the minus strand of BQNB010204993.1, from coordinate 3,513 downwards.
AGGTGTTTGTTAAAATGTATGAATAAGAGTTTATATATGTGATACAATAATTTGAAGCATATATGTTTAATATTGAATGATATGACAGTTTAAGACATCTGTGTGTACATTTGTAGAATGCGATTACACATTAGGGCATCAGATTGTATTAGTGCATCTGTGTGTTTGTGGTTGCTGCATCAGGTTAATTTAGCCGAACATAGTTTGAGGTAGTCGTTTAGTAAATCCGTTTGTATATTTTAGTGCATCCGTTTGTATTAGGCATTTATGTATTGGGTGTTTTTTGCAGGGATTTAAAAGACGCTAAATCTCTTCAGGAGCTTCGCCTTTCAGATAATAATATCAGCACACTTCCTCCTGAATTGGTATGTACACAGCTTTTTCTAGTATACAGCATACATGGTCTCGCATCTGCTAAATTTTAAAACTAAAAGTTTAAATAATCTGATCCTTACATTGGAAGTTGGTTTTTGCAGGGTTACTAGAACTAAGTCTGCAAGTGTTTCAGCTTGACGGGAACCCTTTGAGAAGGTATGCTCTGCAAATACCCAATCAATGATCACATAAATGAAAGCAATATAGACTTTTAAGGAATATGTTAACTTATTAAATAGTATTTGCAGCATACGAAGAGCAATTCTTGATAGAGGAACCAATGCTATATTGAGCTACCTGAATGTAGTACAACTCTTTTAGATACAATTGCTGGTAGAATTATATTTGTGTGAATTATGTTTTTATAATAAAATGCGGTACTTTAGTGCATCCGTTTGACGTACTTTAGTGCATCCATTTGACGTACTTTAGTGCATCCGTTTGTATCATATTAGGGCATCCAAATATCTATAGGTAATTTAGTGCATCTGTTTGACGTACACAGCTACATAACTTTTCAATTCAAGGGAGACGAGTTAGCCTTAACTGATTAAGTAAACTAAACAATTATATTAACTAACCAAAACTATAAAATTAAGTAAACTTATAGTGGTTTTGTTTACATTGCAGGTGTGCAGGGTACTGCAGTTATGCCCTCACAAAGCTAGCTTTATGTTAAGAAAGAAAATGCTCATGAAGTAATGAAAAACCTTTATGAAATTATAGTCAAATGAGGGGTAAACATGAAGTTATATTTGTGTATGCTCAGTAACCTTATTCATTGCTACTGGTTATTTATTTCATTTTTACATTTTTGGTTTTGAATCTGTATTCATTATTTTTCTGTTTATGTAGTCTCCATACGGTGCATATGTTAGTCCGTTTGGTGTTGAGTTACCTCTTCATGATGTCATTGGCAAGCCGGATGGTATCGAGTTTGGTTTGATCAAGTTTTCTCATCTCAGATTGATTCAGACACATGGCTCGTGAAGTTCAAGAAGTTTGAGCAAACTGGTAAGGAAAAAGAAAAAAAATTAATTAATTAGTTACAACATTGTTTAAATAAGCTGAAGATACCACAACAAAGTCTTCTCAAAAGTAGGTAACCCAAACTCCTTGGAGTTGGTTTATTTAGAAAAGAGGCTTACCAGCTTATAGTTTTATTGTAACACAGTAAGCTCTTAGATTTTGGATTAGCTTACTAGTTTAGAGCTGTATAAGTGTAATATAAGCTTGAAAAACTACACCAAAAGAGCTTCTTGAAAGTAGGTAATATAGGCCCATAAGTGTAAGCTTATTTTTTTGGCATATAAGCTTATTTGAATCAGATTATTATTCATAAGCTCATTTTTTTCCAGCTTATACATGACCAAAAGACGAGACAATACAAGACAATACAGAGAAAGACTATGAGATTATGTTTTCCAGAAGTAAGTTTTTGTTAAGCTATTTATTTTCAGCTTATAATCAATGGGTATTATTAGGGCATCAATGAGTATTATTAGGGCATCAATGTGTATTATTAGTGCATCATTTAAATTATTAGGGCATTTGTTTGTTATTTTAATATGATTAGATTAAGACCATGGATTTGTGATAGATGATTATCACTTGTGATTTAAGGCATAAAATGTGTGTGATTAGAGCATGAAATGAAAAAGTAAAGGCATCGAGAGTTTATGATTGGAGCATCTCATGAAATGTTAGCGCTTCAAGTGTCTATGATTAAAGCATTGTGTGATACATTACGTCGTCCTTTGAGTATGATTAGAGCATTTGTTTGTTTGATTAGTGCATCAGGGTTTAGGGTGTATGAAATAACATCTGTATGTTTCATTATTGCATCCAAAATAGCATTTGTTAAGTGCATCTTTGGAAATTCTTGGGGCATCTGTTTGTATTTTTAGTTCATCGTTGGTCATAGTAGGGCATCCATTTGTATGTTTAGTGCATCTTTGAAAATACTTGGTGCATCTTTTTGTATGTTTAGGGTATCTGTTTAAGGGTTGTGCTACAAGTTTAGCGCACTAATGTGACATCGGTTATTGTTGTGCTACAATTTTAGTACAACTGTGTTTATGTATATACTAAGTATCATTTCTGAATTCATAACCACGAATACGCATATATTATTGTACTATATTAACAATATAAATTGTCTATCAGCTTATTGCATATTGTACTAATCCTTAAAATATTGCTCGTTATTACAGCTAATGATCTAAAGGGTCTGAAACACTATTAAACATTACGTTATCATTTGGTCTTATTCTCTCTAAATAAGTGGTCTTTCGTTAATGAGTATGAACCTTACATGGAATATATTTTACAGGTGTCCGAAAGCACCATGGAGAGCAACAAAAGTCCACAGACCGCCTAATTGACACCAACAAGTAAAATCTCCTTGTGCTTCAGGACCCCATAGTAATAACAAAGAATGTGTAGTCTAAGCCATAAATGTTGTCATTACTAGTAGGCACTTTCAAAATTATTTATTTAATTACATATCAATATACGTTTGAGGTACTTGTTTAGTGCATCTGTTTGTATATTTTAGTGCATACGTTTGTATATTTTAGTGCATTCGTTTGAATATATTTTAGTGCATCCGTTTGAATATATTTTAGTACATCCGTTTGAACATATTAAGGCATCTGTTTGTTTGATTAGTGCATTTGTTTGTTTGATTAGTGCATCTATTTTTTTATTAGTTCATTTCACACGTTTTAAGTCTTATCAGCTTAATTATTCGAGTTGTAACTTTTAACAAAGCTTAATTTTGTGTCAATCAGTTTGATATAGTGTGATGCTAATAATCTATATGTGTGACATAGTTTTGGTACTTGTGAGTTGATCAGGTACTAAGCGTAAGTGGCAGTTAGCACAGCGATGGAACCATACCTTTGCATCACACTTATAACATGAGGCAACATAATACAAGGTAAAGATTCAATAATCTCAAACTGATCATCCTTTCCTTGTCAAGAAAACAAGATACTGGGTGAACATGAATGATTTTGACATTTTTTTTCTGTTAATTCTAGATATGAAGCAAATCATTGTCGTTCTTTTATCGACGATCAACTTATGGCTATGACAACCTGCTATAGATTTAGATCAATATATGATTTGGGGAAT
>BQNB010204991.1:0-10650 GCA_026074375.1 Tanacetum coccineum | reverse complement strand
GCGGATAAATCAAAAATCACAAGAAAACAGTCAAAAATAAGCAAACACGGACACGAGAATCAGAAGAATACAAAGCCGAAGCCAAAAAAGTCAAAGTTAGTCAAAGATGGTCAAACTAAGTCAAACACAAAAGGACAAATCCTCAAAATATTTCACTATTGGTCCCTCAACTCTCACAAAAGTCCAAAAATGTCCCCTCTTCCCTTATTGGGCCCAGGAAAGCCTTATTGGGCTTGAAATACCCTAAAATTCCTCACCCGGGTCCATTTGGCCCAAAAACCCTTTCATAAGCCCAAGTTACTAGCCCACTTCCCTTTTTTATAAACCACAAGGGCCAATCTTGCAATTTCTAAAAGTTATTTATAACTAGAAAAAGGGAAAATAAAGAGAAGGGCTGAATATGTCAATAGAGCAAAGTTCAAAATGAATTAACCCGTTTTCAGTTATAAAAACGCGCCAAATCCATTTACTATTCACCCATCGTCCCCAACATTAACCATGGGTAAATCAAAGGGCTTTTTGAAATTAAAGGGTGCTTAAGTCAATTCAAGAGAAGTACAATGAAATGGCAGGGTCAAATGGGTCAAATCAAAGCATCTCTTAACCTCTCTCAAGATCAAAGCCACGGTGAAAGCACAAATTTATGTGGGTTTTGCACTAAACTCACTCACAAAGGAAGCACAAGCTGTCACATCAAGGAATGACAGCTTGGCAATCCTGAAGTGCACACAAATGATCCAACGGCTTACAATAGCCCTCAAATGATTAAAGGAATGATTGGCTGAGATTGAAAGATTGGAAAGCAAGGCAAGAGGTCTGGAAGCTTCACCAAACGGCTATAAATAGAGCCTCACTCTTCACACACACACACGCTTTCAATGAGGACCTAGAAGGATCCAAGGCCAGGCTTTTAATTAAAATAGGCCCTCTCCACTCTTCCACACACCATACCATCGTAGCTTTCAGGATGTAGATATTTTTATTTTTAAGCCTTAATTTATAACTTTAAAATTTTATAATTTTCCTTTTAAAAAATTGTAATGGCAACCACTTTTTTATTAATGAAATGCCCATAGTTGTTTATAAATCCTCCTTAAAATCTTCCCCCTCCTGAAATCCATAATCTCACCAATTTTTCTTATTTAGAATTTAAGCAAGCAAAAGCCACCAATAAGCCCCTGATATAAGCTACATAAATAAGCTCTTCAAGAGGTCGATAAGCTCGTAGGATTTGAAGCTTAAAAATTAGCCTATAATCCAAACTTTAAAACTAACTAAAAAAAATCAAGCTTAAAAGATCAAATTAACCTATTTGGATTTATTTGACTTATAAGCATAAATGGAAAAAGGGGATTCTGAAAATGGATAGGGAACCCCAAGGACCTTATAAAAACCCTAGCTGTTTATTTAAAAATAAGCTAGGAAGCTTTTTGGGTTTAAAGCAGCCTGCACCCTTAATTGAGGACCTATTTTATTTAGCGTAAAGGGTTTCAAGTAAGTTTTTTTTACTTTTTTCCCTATTTTTCTATAATTTAAGTTTAAAACCATTTTTTTATAAAGATATAAGATGCCTTTATAAATAGCTTTATTATGTGCCCTTTGTTTGGCTTATTCTCTTTGCCTTATTAGTTAAACTTAAATTTGGTGGTTTTAGTTTAAGCTTAAATAATTCCATTAGAAGTTAAACCCTTGTTTATTTTGCTTTTGATATTTTATATTGAGGATCTTTTGATTTTCATATATTGTACCCCCCATAAAACACTCCTAAAAAAAACCCAAAAAATATATTTAGAATGCGTAAAGTAATTAATCTTTTTAGGAATTTTTCAGTTTTAAATTCCAGCAATTACCGTGTCATGTTTTATATTAAGCTTGATTGTAAGCTAAAAATAAAATCATTCTGGGAATTATTAAAAACTTTGTTTTAATTAAAATTTTCACTTTAAAAAGGTTTTTTCTCAAATCCTGCAGATTCTTAAGGAGGTGTTAGGAATTTTTAATTGGGTGTTTTTTTGAAACCTCCACAAATAGTCCCATAACCAAATTTGGTGCATTTGTTGCCTTTGAGTCCACTTGTGTTTTTAAACCTTTAAGAATAAATTAAAGGAAAAAGAAGTGTAATTTTTTATATACGTAGTAAAAGTTTTTGAAAAATGTAAAAAAAAAAAGGTTTAGGAGCTTTAAAAAATATTCCTTGTTTTTCCTACACCAGGGCCCACCTTTTATTCTCTTAAAAAATTTTTTGAATTGTGAAATCATTAACCGAGAGGCCCAATTTAAGGGCTATTGTGATTTATCTCTCTGAAATTTGGAAGTGTTTTTGAAACACTCCTAATTGGAAAGTGGGTGGGGTTCTTAATGCAAGGTTTTTTTTTTCCCCTTAGGAAAACCTGCTAACTCCCTTTGGTAATTTGCACTTGTGGCAAAAAGTGCACCAGTACTTAAAACCAAAAAAGGTTAGTACTGTCACTTTTTTAGCTTTAGTGTTTTTATTCTTAGTGTAAGGTAATAATAGGATTTTAGGATCTTAGATTTTTTCAAGTAGTAAAAAATTATAGTCCCCCCCCCCTCCTAGGGTTAAAGTAGTGCTTAAATATAGGAATAAGTTCTAAAATTGCCAATTTTTCGCCTAGCTTTTATTTTCCCTAGTTTTAAATTAGCATCAAAGTCACAAAATCATAAAAAAAAGCCCAAAAAAACAAGTAGAGCAGTATATTAAAAGTTAGCTTATAAATTCTTGTTTTATAAGCTATAAGGATTTCCCCCCCCCCCTAGATAAATTTAAGGTGAAAATAGGTTTTGTATTGAGTCCCATATTTTTAGTTATTTGATAAGCTAGCATAAAAATAAGGACCTTGGATTGGCCCTTTGGTAAAAGATTTTTAGCTTAATAAAGAATTTTTTGAAGCAACATTGGATTATTTCCCCTGATATGGTCTCCCCCCCCCAACCTTTCAACATCACTTTTTCCCCAAAGTTGGTCCTTTTAGTAAAAATCGTAAATCCTTCTATTTGTTTCTTTATCATTTTTAGCTTAAGGATCTTTATAAGCTTTTTCCTAGAACACTTTCCGCTTTTCTTTCAATTTTTGAGTCTTAAAAATGAGCTGGAAATAACAAGCCCCTTTTAAGATTGAAACCTAATGCAGGAGGCCAAAAACCCCCAACTTCACTGAAAAACAAACTTTATTTAAAAAGCAGTTGATTATGTGGAGCAAAATTTTTAACTTAGTTTTAAGCTTAAGATCCCCCCTCCCCATTTTTTTAGTAAAAGTAGCCCTTTAATTAAGTGTCCCCCCTTCCCTATTTTAAAGAGTCCTAATTAATTTAAAGTTTCTTCAAAAAAAGTAAAAAAAAAAGGTGCAAAAAGGGATTTTAACCCACACTCGAAACCCACGACCCACCTCAGTTATAAAGCACCCTAACCGGTTTATTCACCAAATTTGCTTTTATCAATAGCTCCCAATCCAGTGTTTAACTAGGTTTTCCCCCACATTTAAAACTACGTTAAAACACAATTTTCATTTCCCTCCCCTTTATTTTTTCCCTAAAATAATCCGTAGCCCCTAAATAAATCCTTCGTTTTGAGGGTGCTAGAAATTTCCGTATTAGGCCCGATTTTTGGTCTTTCCCCCATTAAATTTATCTTGTGTTTTCCCTCTAGTATATAGGAATTTAATCCTGAAATTTTATGTTTTAGATTTTTTTTCTAGTCTTAAAATATTTATTTTTTAAAAATCAATTTTTGATTAATCGAAAATAATAAAAATCTTTTATAAAAATCAATAAAAAATAGTGAAAAAATGTTTTATAAAAAAAAATACAAAAAAAATAGTATTTTTAGTTTTAATAAAAAAATACCCCTTTAGGTTTTACATCCAGTGAAATCATTTTTAACAACTTTATAGATTCCTTAAAATATTACCATTTTTGAATCTTTATAATTTAAAATTTATTAAAAAAAAATTAACCGAATATTATTAATTATAAAAAATAGTTTAAAAAAAGTTTGTTTTTCTTAACTTTTTAAAATATTTATTAAGTACCTATCTAAGCCTTTAAAAAAGTTACAAGATTTTTTACTCAATTATTAATTTTGTTTAGTACTTAAAATAGGCTAATATTTTATAAAGATTTTTTAAATAGTAAAAAAAAAATTAAACATAGTAGATTGTCTATAATTTCAATAATAAACTTTTTAAAAAAAATAATAAAAAAAATAATAAATTATCTTTTTTCTAAAAATTTTCTATTATTGATACCCTTATCAATAGGTGTTAGTATTAGAAAGTTTAGAGTGGGTAAAAACTATTTATTAAGTGTTGTAAAAAATTATTTTAATCTAATTGCTTAATAGTTCCGCGTTTTAAAACTTTGATTTCCGTATTATGTTTTTAATGATTTCCCAAAAGTTTGTTAATTTAATTGCCCAATTTTTGATAAATTGTTGGCTTTGTTGTCACCCCTTACATTTTACCGTAAGTAATAGAAATCTATCCAAAAACCAAACTATTTATTCTATTCAAAATCAAGACATCCCCCAAATATCCAAGCGGAGGGTATCAATTTTCCTCCAAAAATATCCATAGGGGAAAAAAAAACGACCCCCCCGGGGAAATCATACTTTATTCCCCGGTAAAGTAAACCTTTATATTAAATATTAAATTATATATAAAAAAATTTAAAGAGTGAATTTTTTTCCCTTAAAGGAATTTTTTCTTTAACTTGCTCCATATGTGAGGAAAATATTAATAAATATATAAAAATAAATTATTGGTAATATTGAGGGTTAACATAACCGTATCTATCAGCCCATATACAAAGCATATAAAAATTGGACTGCAGAACAAGAAAAGCTTTAACAGGATGAAGAAGAAATGCTAACATAGAACATCTTAAAACAACCATCACATGAGAGCCTATTAATTAAAGAAGAAGTCCCCCCCCCCCAAAATACCTCAACTTTCCCCCTCCATAAATCCCCCCCCTCCCACCAGCAGTAATCCCAGATTTTTAGTGGCCAAATCTTGGTTTAAAAACCAGAAAAAGTCCACAGAATCAATTTAGAAGCCAAAAACAGTACTTGGCAATGTTCCCACCCTTCCTCAATAAACCAAAAAGGTCCCACTTTATGAGGGCTGGCCCCGCCATCATCCTACTCCCCTCCAAATTTGAGCTTATACAAAGAAACTTTACCTAGACAAGAATGGTGAGGGAAAAGCAAAATCACACCAAATCTTGAGTAGGTGCTGGATTTCTTCTAGACAAGATGGAGGAAAGCAAATCACATCTTAGAGCTGATTATAAAAAGAAGCTTTATGATGCATTGGTCGAGTCTTACAACACTGACAAAGATCTATTTAATACATATGGTAAAGTATTTACGTTGAAGAGAAGTCAAGACGACAGTGACAAAGATCAAGACCCCTCCGCTGGATCAGACCGAGGGCCGAAAAGAAGGAAGTCAAGCAAGGAAGCTGAGTCATCCAAAGATTCAAGGTCAAATGAAAAGAAGTCTTCAAGAACCTCTAAAGACGCCTCCCAATCTCAACATAAGTCTTTCGGCAAGTCTGCTCATGCAGAGGAGCCAAGTCATACAGTTGATGACTCAAGAGTGTAACAGGATCTAGAGTTCGACACGGTTAATAATGATGAACAACCCACTGACAAGGAGGTTTCCAAGGATGACTGGTTCAAGAAACCCGAACGACCTCCAACTCCTGATTTTGATTGGAATAAGAGACAACATGTTAACTCCTGACCTCCTCAAACCTGGATTAGTCAAGTTGCTCGTGCTAAAGAACCTCATACTTCATTTGATGAGCTCATGGATACCTCTTTTGACTTCTCTGCATTTGTCCTGAATCGGCTCAACATCAAAGATCTGACTTAAGAAATTCTTGTTGGATCGGCATTCGAGCTACTCAAAGGCACTTGCAAGAGTCTTACAGAAATTAGAGTACCATCTTGAAGAATGTTCCAAGGCAACAACTGAACGACTCAACTGGCATAACCCTGAAGGTAAACCGTATCCGTTCGATCTCAGCAAACCTCTCCCGTTGATTCGAGATCATCAAGGCCGTCAAGTTATCCCTTAGGATTTCTTCATCAACAACGACCTAGAATATCTAAAAGGTAGAGATTTAAGCAAATGGTACTCAACTTCAGTTACGAAGACAAAGGCCTACATACTGAGATCTAATTGGATAAAAGATTGGTTCAAAAATTTAGGAGTCCCGTGAGGTGATATATGATAAAACATGCTTATTGGGGTATTTCACACTGAGGTCCCAAACATCAACATTTCTACGGGTTTGCTGCCAACATGTCTTCGTTAAAGGATGACTACTTCAGGAAAAGAATCATTGTGGTTACCAGACTTATGATTATGAAGAAGTATGACTACGGTCACTTGAAAGAGATTGAAGTTCGTCCAGAGGATCAGAAGTTGTACAAGTTTAGAGAAGGTGATTTCCCACGACTTCGCTAGCAAGAATAGAAAGAACATGTTAATCTATTGTTCAAAAGAAGCTGACCAATCTCACAATCGACGAACGGTATGACTTGAATGTGGCATTACGTATGTTCACCAGACGGATTGTCATTCAAAGGCGGATGGAAGATCTTCAATTAGGTGTTGAAAGTTACCAAAAGAAGCTCAACCTTACCAAGACAGACACATTTAGGTCAAATCTCAGAAACAGGACCACATACACTGCATATTCAGACCCTAAAGGAATTATATACAAGGACCAGAACAACAGAAATAGATTGATGCACGCTGATGAAGTCCATAAATTTAGTGATGGCACGCTCGATGATGTCCGGTCTGCTCTTAATGATATTGCTAAGGGAATAAGGATGGAATATCTGCCAAAGAGGAAATGGAGTGGTTTAGACAAACAAAGGGCTCGGGTTATGGTTCAGGATATCGACAAGCAGCTTTATGAGAGGAGGTTGATGTGGAATTTAGAGAAGTTCGTTGGTGGAAGAGAATACAAGAATGACCTCAGGTTGCTGGAACAGACAATATGATTTTGTCATATTGTGTCCTATCTTATTTCAGGTCCATTTCTTGTATATAATAATTCTTGTGAATATGTAAATAAATAGTGTAGACTATAATTAGGCATATATAGTGTTTGAGTACGAATTTTCAAGAATTTCTTAGTAAATTAAAAAAAATTCAAATTAACATACTCAAATACCATATTATTCCCTCATAATTTGAGGGGGAGCATTAAAATATTCTAATAATCGACTTGTTAATAATTGGACATCTTTTTCCCCAAAACCATGAATATTTGAATCAATGATATCCAAAATATCAAGAGATTTGACATTTTTGATAAGGGGAGAAGATGTGATTAAAATATATGATTAAAGATGTGAATTTTAAGGACTCATGTGCAAGCTTCTCCCTTTATGTGCTAAACGTTTTCAAATATCAATGCACATGTTGAGGGGAGCATTACAAATGATTTTAAGGCTGTGAATGATACTAAAAGATCGACCATGTATTTAATTATTTGGAGTTATAAGATGGTTAGGTATAGGTATTCGTTCCCATAATCCAGCCTAAACCAAAGGGATCTACCCATGGATAATCTACTAGTTAGTGTAGAAGTTCTTAGGTACGAAAAAAGGAGTAAAGTGATATTAAGGGAAAAGTGTCGACTTTGATGGAGCTAGTACTGGAACAAACCCAACAAGGTACTAGTTATGAAGTCTCGGTAAGCACTAAAGGGGTTGAAGAATTAAAAAGAAAAGTTAAGATAAAGGGTAAAAAGAAAGAAGCCCTCCTTACACTTAGGCAGAAACTGGGTCAATACATCTGCTGTCAAGAATCACAAAGATGATTGCTGACATTGAAGACTGACATCATGGACCCAGTAATGCAATTCACAACCCTCCCTAGCCACTCAGAATTTCTTAAAAGATTTCTATTTCATTTCTCATAGAGATTACACGTATTTCTATCAGCTTTCTCACTCCGAGTTAGTTGGTATTGAAAAGGTGGCAGACTACTCCAGCCTCCAATCACTAAACCCAAATGTGCACTATTAAGTCTAGAGCCAAAAGAGATCATCCATAAATCTCATTAGGAAACTTGTCAAAATATTCTTGCCAAGTCACACAATGTGAAAAACAAGAAATATATATATCAAGAGTCTTACGCATCATCCTTGTGATTATGCCTGAACATCTAAGTGATACTTAAGTAGTCACAGTGAAGATAGAAATCCTACTTGAGCCAAAATCAAACAAGTTCTTGGTAGGTGACTTGTGAGATCCTATAAGGATCGAACTTGTGATACTAGATATCAATTTGGTCCAGCTTATGAATTGACGAATGAATTTTGAAAAGATTAAAACTGAGGGTTGTGACATAAAAAACCATTTGCATCTTGACACACGACTGATTTTCCTAAATCATTTTTCAATCTTATGTCCCATGAGAAGCCTCACAAGGGTATCTTGGACATGGAAAGCTAACACGAATTAGAAGGCATAATCAGAAGATAGTAACTTACCGGTTCACTCTTACCGTGTTGTTTGCTTTGAGACGCTCCAGTAATGAGAACGGCTAGTGCAGCTGTGAAACCCTGTCAAGGAGATTCTTCATAATTCTTCCTGATCACAGGCAGTATTTATATTGAGATACGGGGAACCATGGTTGTTACACCCATATTCGACGAAGGGACGAAGCCACTTTCGTCCATATATGGTGTCTATCACTAACCCATTTATGCAGGTTTCGTGACGGAGGTAGCAGTTTCTCAATGACGTGTCGAAGCCAATACCACATGCTTATACTTGACCAACATATATAAAGACATCATGAAAGCTCAATTACACGTTTCAAGACTTCTGCTTCTCTGATACCGTACGTCTTTCTTAAAGTTACGAAGTGTTAAAGTCAAAGAATTTTAAAGAAATTTCCGTCACTCTGATACCGAACGTCTTTCTTAAAGTGACAAAGTATTGAAGTTAAAGAATCTTAAGAAAGATGAATTCATGAGTTTTTCAAGTTAAAGAAAGGTATGGGCATGTCGGTCCAAAGTTACAAGATCACAAGATGGCAAGATTACAAGACGGTGTTAAGAGATTATGATTGGTTGATGATCTAAAGAAGCTCAAGATCACATTTATGTCAAAGTCAAAGATACAAGCCAATGCCTAAAGTCAAAGATCATTACATCATGTTCACAAGATGAAGTAATGAAAGCAAGTCTGCGAGCACAAGACTGAAGACAAAACATAGTATGCTAGGTTTAAGTTTTTGTAAAATGGAGTAGCCTCCCTTAGGGGGAGATTGTTAGGATCATGAAAAGTATCGGTCACTTCCATTATATCGTTAGATAGCTCGTAAAGTAATATTTGGAACCTAAATATGCTAGCTGAGGTAAAAGCCCATGGAAAGCCCATGGACAAGGCCTTATATCCGGCCCTATTAGGAAGTATAAATACCCTCTCTATGTGTGAGAGGGTGTTGGTTGGTTGTTTCATTCTCATAATCTAAATTTGCATTTTCTCTTTTACTTTTTCTCACTAGAAGCTTCCTTCCAAACTTTTTATCTCTAGATTTCTTTATAGTTCTTTATGTGTTTATAGATCACTAAGTATTCTACAGTATCTGGTTTTGACTAGAGGGAGTGGAGCATATTCTCTTTAGCTAATGAGAGGGTATCTGTCGAGGCTCTGAGATCGTACACACATGCAGTGGTTATGCACGAAAGGACAACCGTTTTGTCCTTGTTAGGTCTATAAAATATTCTATTTTTTCTTTTAGCTTAGAGCCTTGTTTGACTCCACAAAGACTCTGGGTACCTTGGAGGCTTAAGGCTCCGTCTTAGACAGGCTTTATTGTGTATTGGCGATTCCCTTACGGTAGTCCCAAGCGGACTTTACGCTAATGAACGTTCTGAAGTGTTAAGTGTGTAATATTGAAGGCTAGGTTCTGAGCTGTAAGATGGGGTACACCATCATTCACTAAATATAGAAATAAAATATGGAAAGTTAGATACATTATACTAATATACAGTTATAAGGAGCGTTGGAAATAAAATAATATTATTCCCATACTTTGACCTTCTTCTCCTTTCCACTTCATGATTGTCGTCGCCTTTTTTCTTCTCTCTTCTCTCATTCTTCCATCTTTCACTTGCATATTCATGATTGCTATCGTCTTTTATTTCATGCTTAATACACATGCAACCTTGATCAGGCCTCATTCTCAATCTTAATCTTATTTAAATGTTTCTAATTTTTTTATCTTGGTGTTCTTATAATTTAGGGGTTTTGTTTGTTTTGGGGTTTTCTTATCGAAAAACTTAGTTGTGAAGTTGGTGCATTATTTGTATGCTTTTGGGGGTTTGTTGTGTTGTTTGGGTTGAACATGTTTCTGTTTCTTTTAGGTCCCCTTATGTAGGAATGGTGATGTCGTTGATTTTAGGACGCGTTTAGTGTTTTTGAGTTATTGAAATTAGTTGTGTAGATGGTGTAATGTATGTATACTTTTATGAGTTTCTGGTTTGCAAGGTCGAGGATGTTAAAGCTTAGATTTTCTCTAGTTTGGCGTGGCAACTATTTATGGTTGCAACCATGGGGGATGTATCCTCTTAATTTGAAATTTGGGCCAAACATTTAT
>BQNB010204990.1:0-10650 GCA_026074375.1 Tanacetum coccineum | reverse complement strand
TAAAAGTAAACGCGTACGAAAAAAAATAATTAGTAAAATAGATGACGTCGTAAATGACCTGAAAATACAGAATGTTACAAAACACAATCATCTAATCAGTTCACAAACACAATCCAAAATGCATAACATCGTATATAATACTTGAAACCATGATATATTCACATAATCAACATAAAGTTAAAACTTAAACATGATATATTTACATAACATCATAGATAGGATTCAACACTAACAAAATATGAATCCAAACTACCCCTAAAGCAACAAAAGCCAATACCATACATACAAACTAATAACCACCAACTACCATAACAACAAGCTACCCAAAAGAAACCAACACAAACGCCTTCAATAGTGTAGCTCTCTGACATCCTTCTCCCTTTTACGAACTATCTCATACATCCTGTGCACAAAGGTATCAAGTAATCCCAACAACGAAACATCATCCTCTTGATCCCTATTCAAACGCATCACCCATCAAGAAGTAGCCTCTCACCTTCTCCAGGTGCTCGATCACAAGACGACGACTTGCAATTTTCTCCTGCAACTCTGTACAAAAACTGATACCCATTGAACGAACCTCCACTGCTTCAGAAACCTCACAACGAAACCACACCCTCATATACTCATCAAGGAAAACACGATCAGTTGGAAGTCATGCCATTGGAAGATTAGGATCTCAGAGCGAGTGGGTGGCGTCTTTGAGAGAGGAACAGAGAAACAAGAATGACCGAGACACAGAGCCACAGAGGTAGTTGTGTGTAAAATGGCGGGAGGGAGGGAGTTATAAGTTTCGTGGTGTTGCAACGCTGGTCCTTAGGGTATATTATTCTATGTGAACTGACGATAATATCCCTGAGACTAAGAAAAGATAACGAAATAATGGATGGAGTTACGGTCAAAGGACCGGTCAACTCAAAATGGACAACTACAGGGACGACTGGTGTAATTTCGGGACTTTTAAGACTAAAGTTGAAATTTCGGGACAACCACAAGGACGATTTATGTACTTAACTCTTAATATAATGATAATTGATAGCAAAATGGATTAAATATGTTCTTTAGGAAAACTATATTCATAATTTAAGAATAGATCAAAATGGATAAAATATTTGGTTTTAGTATTTATATTTATTTATACACATGTTTAAGTAACATAAATAGTTACACCAAGCAATAAAGGTAGTAATTTTTCTCTTAATAACTCGTTTGAAGCTTTGAATGTTGATAATTTTGAGGAAGTAGTAACATGTAGTAAGGCTACTACTTCGGGTACGCAAAAGGAGAGACAAAGTTCTACCCCTATTGTAGAAAAGATTAATTTATTAGAAAAACATATTCTGGACTGTAAACTTGTGTTGGTGGATGATGATGATGGAAAACCATTAGAGAATGTTGATTATCCGGTTAACTCGGCTAGTGATAATGAAACTACATGTTTTTTGGCATATAAGGGAGTTGGATATGGTTCGCAAAGCATGTGAGAACGATGGAGGGAGACAGCAGTGGATGATGAATACGACCCATATGATGATGATATGTATGAAGGTAAGGAGAAAACATAAAAACTATATGTGATAATTTCGATATCAAGATCCGTGGTCGGAAGAAAAAAAAGTAAAGTAAAGTAACTCCCAATACCGTCTTCTACGGGTTATGGGTCCCAATATCGTCTTCCACAGTGTATGATGTAGGTTGAGACGTAGACAATCTTACCCCTACCTAAGGTAGAGAGGCTGGTTCTGGTTCTACCGAAGGTAGAAAATGACCTCCGACCTTACAAAGAGTGAGAATTGAACCATTGACCTCTATCTCTAGAGGCAAGGGTGATAACCCTTGACCTATGTTCGTGGTCGGAAAAAGAAATAGATTATTCTTGATGTTTACTTGAATCATTTGTAATCTAGTCAAAATTGTTTCTTCCTTCGGGAAATAGTTTGCCTATGTAACAAGCTAAGATGAGATATTCACCCACATCCGTTGTACTTAATCGTTTTTTGAAGTAATAAAATTTACCGGAAAAACCATTTACCAAAAAAAAGCAAAAGTAGTTACACTCTTTTTATATTTATTTTCATACAAAATAGTTTGCTATTGTTTTAAGTCGTTTCAAGCTAAAAAGCTCGCCATCAGTAAATGTTTTGTCACGAAAAACGCATAATAGAAAGACATGGTTTGCCGAAAATATTAATTACAAAGTACACACTGACGTGGCGTGCAAAAAACTGTTAGAGCAAAAGGTGTAGTGACACAACTTTCCCTCTTTATTTGGGCCCCATCGCTGCCACCTCAGTGTCACCTCATTTCAACGCAACACACAAAAATACCCCATTCACTCATGACATTTCTCTCTTCTCTTCATTTGGGCCCCACCCACAATTTTATTTTATTTTCCATTTTCCACACAAATTAAAATTCATTTCATTAAAATAAAATTACAAATACGAAAATAGAAAATACAATACGGAAATAGAAAATACAATACGGAAATAGAAATTCATGGTTGATGTAGTGCCCAGACATGCTCAATGAGACTCCGTTGAAGCCTTGAATGTGTTTGTTTATCTCGAAGTTCTTTTGCTTTCCTCTGACGGATTGCACATCGCTCGACCAATGTCCTTAATATATTTTGCTGTGGACAGATGTAAATTTCACCCGCTTCAGATATCGCATACCTTTGATTTTCAAAATCATGTTATGCAATATGATGCACGTGTATATGATTCTTCGTAGCTTGTTCACAGTCCAAGCACGCGCCGGTTGAGCAATAATACGCCATCATCCTTGTAGGACACCAAATGCCCTTTCAACATCTTTCCGGGCACTTTCCTGACGCCGTTTAAACACAGCGTTTTTTTCATCGCGTGCAACAGTGAATGATTTGACAAACGTTGACCATTGAGGGTAAATACCATCTGCAAGGTAGTACCCTCTATCAAATGGTTGCCCGTTTACAACATATGGTGCCACTGGTTCGTTGTCAGCCAAAAGGTCGTCGAACAATGGGGAATGATGCAGAACAGTAATATCATTATTGGCACCTGCAACCCCGAAAAATGCATGCCAAATCCACAAATCGTATGATGCAACAGCTTCTAGTATGATGGTTGGGTATTTTTTATCACCTCTCCCATATTGGCCGTGCCATGATTTCGGACAATTAACCCATTCCCAATGCATACAATCAATGCTACCAAGCATTCCTGGGAACCCATGAATCCTATTATGTGCGGCGTATAAGTTTTGAATATCAGCTAATGTAGGTTTTCTTAAAAACTCGGGCTGATACAAATCCATAACGCACATACAAAAATTATCTAGACAATCGCGTGCGCAATGTTCCCCCATTTGCAAGTACTCATCTAATGCATCCGGTGTTGTGCCGTACGCCAATTGGCGTATGGCGGATGTGCATTTCATAATGACACTAAAACTTTTTAAACCCGTGCAATCATATCGAATAGTAAAAAACAGAAAATGATTGGGTAGAGGATTAACAGTTTGAATGTAATTTTCAATACCTTGAACGATTTCCAAAAATAGTTATCGGTTCATGCGATATCGTCTTCTAAAATACTCCGCCGGATATTTTGGGTGTGGACCAAAATAATCCGCCATTAAACGTTCTTCAGCGACATCACGTTCATGATTGATATATGTACGCATTGGAACAGCTTCAACTTCATATTGATCTTCGTTGTTAATCTCCATTATCATTTCGTACTCAGCTATGTCGTCGAGATCGGACGAATCGGAAAAGCTTGAGTCACTCATTTTTATAAAATGTAGATTGAATGTATTTGTGTGTATTTAAAATGAAAAAATATGGGATATATATAGATAAAAAAAATTAATTTTAATAAAAAAAATTTTTAAACGTTTGCAATGGATAGTTTTTGGGGGTGGGTCCCATTTTCAAACGGCTAAATTATGATTCGTTTTGTGACGAAATGCTCGGCGAAGAGGGGGGGGGGGCGGTGTGGCGGCGAAGCCCGGCGAGTCACGACGAAGTGCCACCTCAGCCACGGTGAGGAGCCTTCGCCATTACACCGTTTGCTCTTAGTAATTTCTTAAAAAAGATCTAGAAAAGTAGTTACTCTTGATCAATTAAATGTAAGTCATCCCTCAAGTGGCACATGTATACTGATTAATTAACAAGTAAATAAAGTATTACTATAATCACCCTCATGACAGCAGTACAATAGCTATAAAATATATAAAGAACAAGCAGGATTACTCGCGCGTTGCTGCGGGACGTTAATTTTTCGCGCGTTGTTGTGAGCCATTGTTATTATTGTTATTTTTTTAATTTTGTGCGGGTTTATTTTTTCGGTCTCATGTTTAATAGTTTGTTTTTTTTCTTATATAACCTTATGTGTTGGGCCTCATGTTTAAACCTTTGTTTTTTTTGCTATATGGTTTTTTTTTTAAATGACACTGTTTAATACAATCTAAAGTTGTACGTTTGTGACTATGTCGATTATTTTAAAGTTGAATCGGTACTTTTGTAATATTTTCCCCCCTATTTTGTGCCAAAAATTAAAAAAAAAATAAAAATTAGGCCAGCCCAAAGTGAAAGCCCAGATCCAAAATGATTTAGCATTGTACAGTAGAAGCACTATGGCTTCTACCGCACAATGCAAAATGTATGTTTTATATTAATAATACGAACGCTATGACGTGGGAAAGAAAACATAAACAATGCTGTGTTATCTCATAAATGATCACGATAATACTCTACAACTACATTTCACACCAGCTCCATGCATTCACACAACCTAAGACAAACAAAAAAGCTTTTCCACCAAACATATAATATCATTTGCTAATAGAACCAAGTGTTGTATCATCCTAAGTCATAGAAACAATTCAATGGGAAAGATTATAACAACCAAGAAAATTTTATGCACATATGTTCTTCTTGCATAATAGTGCATAATTAGTAAAAAGAGTTAGTTACATTAATGGCTACTATGGTTTGCCGGTTTTTGCAGATTTAGTCACTGAACTTTACTTCTCCGGGCGTGTCACCAAAATGGTTACTAATCGAGTCCAAATTCGTTACATAAATGGTCATTGGGGTTTTCCAAAATACATAAACGGTCACTGAGGTTTGCCAAAATTGGACTAAACAAGCAAAAGAACCCGCGCGTTGCGGCGGGGCTAATTTTTTCTCGAATAATATTTTTTTTACATTTCGGGGGGTTTTTTTGGGCGATGCGTTATGGCGGTGCTAATTTTTAATATTTTCTTTTTTTTAATTATTCGGGGAAAAAAAATTTGCGTTGGGACGGGCTAATTTTTTCCCGAATATTTTCTTTTTTTGGGACGGTTCGATATCTTTTTTTGTGGGCCGATGAATGTAAAAAAGTTGTGAACAATAAAAACTTGACGTGTTTTTTTTGTTAATTTTTTTACGGGATTTTTTTTGTAAGAAAATCGTAAATAGTTAAAAGTTGAGGGACCGTTTTGTATTTTTTTTTACTTTGGGCCACATTTTATGCGAATTTTAGGCTAGTTTGTCGACAAATGTGTATATTAGTAAAAAAATAAATTTATATGGCTTATGTGTTGGGCCTCATGTTTAAAGTGTTGTTTTTTTTTTTGCTATATGGTTTTTTTTTAATATAATGGGTTGTACGTTTGTGACCATATCGGTTATTTTAAAGTTATTAGGTATCGAAGATGTTTCCGCGGGTATTTTTTTTATCTGAATAAGTCAGAACTTTTGTAATATTTTTTTTAACTCCTACTTTGTGCATACAAATTATAAAAAAAAAAAAAAAACAAAATTGGGCTGGCCCAAAATGGGGCAGCCCGTTACTGTAGCACACACTCAAAACGGCGGCGTTTTATTCAGTGTCGACAAATGTGTATATTAGTAAAAAAATAAATTTATATGGCTTATGTGTTGGGCCTCATGTTTAAAGTGTTGTTTTTTTTTTTTGCTATATGGGTTTTTTTTAATATAATGGGTTGTACGTTTGTGACCATATCGGTTATTTTAAAGTTATTAGGTATCGAAGATGTTTCCGCATGTATTTTTTTATCTGAATAAATCAGAACTTTTGTAATATTTTTTTTTTAACTCCTACTTTGTGCATACAAATAAAAAAAATGCCAAAATTGGGCTGGCCCAAAATGAGGGAGCCTGTTACTGTAGCAACAGTCAAAACGACTGCGTTTTGTCACCTATTGTGTATATTTATATAATACTGATATCAAGGGCCGGGCCAAGGGGATAGTGGATTTTGGGCCATGAAATTGGGCCGGTTGCATGTAACTGAGAATGCTAGACTAGTCGGCTAACTCTTTTCCTTAGTAATAGGCGAGTACCCGCGCATAGCGGCGAAAATTTATAGCGGCCGAAAATTAACGATATGCAATATTGTGGTAATTTTTTCGTGTAACGTTCAAAATAAAACGTGAAAATATCAAAATGTAATTGCAAATGGTTGTCACATTCGATAATTCAACATTAGCAAAAATTGTTAACATGTATCAAACAACATATAAAAATATTTAGTGAAAATAAAAGTAAAACATTACATCAATTATGAGATAAAATCTAACAATGCACGTTACTCGTCGCGTAAAACTTCCTAGTACATGACATTGAGTTGTAGACTCCTCCTTAAAGATGTATAATGTTACCGAGTCGGAAAAAGCAATTACCTCATCCTAATTGAAGACTTGTATGACTATAGACCCACGGGCGGCATTCAAAACACGGTTTATTAACTTCAATTTATACAAATATTGAGCCATATATATGGGTGTAAATAGCTCGTGCATAGAAAATAAGTTAGGATAAATTTTCACAATTAATGTGCTTTTGATTAATACTTAAACCAATTGAAAAAAGGTAACTCGAAGGAAGATGACTACATATATTGCAACTTAGGTGTCGTTTT
Organism: Tanacetum coccineum; assembly: GCA_026074375.1. NCBI lineage: Eukaryota > Viridiplantae > Streptophyta > Magnoliopsida > Asterales > Asteraceae > Tanacetum > Tanacetum coccineum. The sequence continues at coordinate 3,736 of BQNB010204990.1, read as the reverse complement.
TTTTTTTTTCATTAAGCACTTCTTTCCTTTTTTGTCTGTAGTCTTTCAGTCTGTTTGTTTTTTTGCAAACATAAGTGTTAAAAAACATTTTTTACCTCTTCAATAATTCAGACAAATCTTTCACTTTTTGTCTCTTCTTCTCACTTCTTTCTACAATAATTAAATAATTCATATTTTTTTTTGGTTTATACGTTTTCAACTGTCTTTCTTCTTTTTTGACGTTTTTTACGTTTTCATCCATTTTAATCCGTTTTCTATGATTTCTACGTTTTTCTTCGTTTTTCTACGATATATAATACATTTTTTACGTTTTCGTCAATTATTTTACGTATTTGTCAGTCTTTTTTACGTTTTTGAACTTCCATGTAGGACTTCACTCAACACATTTAAGTCCGTACAATAGCATAACGGTACTTTTGATTTTTTCCATCTTGGTACGTGAACTTTTTGTTCCACCTTAAAGTAACGACAACGATAGCGTAGCAACGTTAGGCTTTTTAGCCAAACGAAACGTTTGCACACCGATAGAACCTTACATCTAACGGTTGTTTATTTTTGTTTTCTTAATTATTTTTAAATTATACCACGTTTTTCTTGTACATGTTTTTATACACACATTTTTATATGCAAGTTTTTATACAAACGTTTTTATTCACATTTTTATACACGGTTTTATACACGGTTTTATACATATTTTTACACATTTTTATACACGATTTTATACACATATTTTTACACACGTTCTTATATACATATTTTTATACGTAATTTAATTTCGAAAAAAAAATTAATTTTGAAAAAAAAATTAATTTCGAAAAAAAAATTAATTTTGAAACAAATTTTATCCAAATTTTTTTTTTAAAAAAACTTTTAATTTTTTTAAAAAAATTAATTTCGAAAAAAAAATTAATTACGAAAAAAAATTTAATTTTGAAAAAAAAATTTCTCAAAAATTTTTTAAAACCAAAATTTTAAAAAAAAATAATTTAAATTAAATTTAAAAAAAAAAAATTTAATCTTTTCGAAAAAAAATTTTAATTTTTGAGAAAAAAATAAACAAAATTTTAATTTCTAAAAAAATATTAATTTTTAAAAAAATTTTAAAAAACAATATAACCAAATTTTTTTTTTTTTTAAATTTTAATATTTTAAAAAAAAATAATTTCGAAAAAAATTTTAATTTTGAAAAAAGATTCTAAATTTTTTTTAACCCAAAAACCTTTTTTTTAAATAATTATTAAATTTCGAAAAAAAATTTAATTTGAAAAAAATAAATTCTCAAAGTATTAAACATTTTTTAATTAGCAAAAAAAGTTCACGTACTAAAACGGAACATTAGAAAAAGTTCACGTACCAAAACGGAACATTTAAAAAAAAGTTCACGTGCCACGTAGACTATTAGCCGTAATCAAACTTTTTATCCGGTTACCTATCCAAGTTGGTGCAAAGTAACACAAAACATGAAAGTTCGTTAGAACATTGAGTGGATTGAGTGGAACAAAAAAAAGTTCACGTACCAAGATGGAACAAAATCGAAAGTACGTTGCTATTGTACGGCTAAATCCCATAATTAAATAATTCATATTTTTTTCGGTTTATACGTTTTCAACCGTCTTTCTTCTTTTTTGACGTTTTTTACGTTTTCATCCATTTTAATCCGTTTTCTATGATTTCTACGTTTTTCTCCATTTTTCTACGATATATAATATATTTTTTACGTTTTCGTCAATTATTTTACGTTTTTGTCAGTTTTTCTACTTTTTTATCAGTTTTTTTACGTTTTCGTCAGTTTTTTCATGTTTTCGTCAGTTTTTTACGTTTTCATCTGTTTTTTTACGTTTTCGTCAATTATTTTACATTTTCGTCAGTTTTTTTATGTTTTCGTCAGTATTTTTATGTTTTCGTCAATTTTTTACGTTTTCGTCATTTATTTTACGTTTTTGTGAGTTTTTTTATGTTTTCGTCCGTTTTTTTATGTTTTCGTCCGTTTTGTTACATTTTCGTCAGTTTTTTACGTTTTCGTCAGTTTTTTACGTTTACGTCAATTTTTTACGTTTTCAGCTGTTTTTTTACATTTACGTTTTCGTCAGTTTTTTACATTTTCGTCTGTATTTTTACGTTTATGTCAGTTATTTTACGTTTTTGTCAGTTTTTTACGTTTTCGTCTGTTTTTTATGTTTTCGTCCGTTTTTACGTTGTCGTCAAATTTTTTACGTTTTCGTCAGTTTTTTACGTTTTCGTCAGTATTTTTACGTTTTCGTCTGTATTTTTACGTTTTTGTCTGTTATTTTACGTTTTTGTCAGTTTTTTACGTTTCAGTCCGTTTTTTACGTTTTTGTCCGTTTTTTGACGTTATCGTCATTTTTTTTACGTTTTTGTCCGTTTTATACGTTTTCGTCAATTTTTTTATGTTATGGTTAGTTTTTTTACGTTTTCGTCTGTTTTTTTTACATTTTCGTCAGTTTTTTTACATTTTCGTCAGTTTTTTACGTTTGGGTTAGTTTTTTTACGTTATCGTGTGTTTTTTACGTTTTCGTCAGTTTTTTTACGTTGGTTTAATTTTTTTACGTTTGGGTCAGTTTTTTTTACGATTGCGTCAGCTTTTGTACGTTTGCGTCAGTTTTTTACGTTTGCGTCATTTTTTTACGTTTTCGGCAGTTTTTTAAGTTTTTGTCAGTTTTTTTTACATTTTCGCCAGTTTTTTTACGTTTTCGCTAGTTTTTTAACGTTTGGGTCATTTTTTTACGTTGTCGTCTGTTTTTTTACGTTTTCGTCAGTTATTTTACGTTTTTGTCAGTTATCTTACGTTTTCGTCAGTTATCTTACGTTTTTGTCAGTTTTTTACGTTTTTGTCAGTTTTTTACGTTTTCATCTGTTTTTTACGTTTGGGTCTGTTTTTTTACGTTTCGTCAGTTTTTTTACGTTTCGTTTGTATTTTTATGTCTTTGTCACTTATTTTACGTTTGTGTTCGTCTTTTTACGTTTGCGTTTGTCTTTTTACGTTTTCCTCCTTTTGTTTATGTTTTCGCACGGTTTTTACGTTTTCTTCCGTTTTTTCAAGTTTTCGTCTGTAAAAGGGCGACAACGTAAATAACAGACGAAAACGTAAAAAATGGATCAAAATGTCCAATAACATACGTAAACGTAAAATAATTGACGAAAACGTAAAAAAGCTAATGAAAACGTAAAAAACTGACGTAAACGTAAAAAAACTGACGAAAACATAAAATAACTTACGAAAAACATAAAAAATTGACGAAAACGTAAAAAAAACATACTACAACATTAAAAAACTGACCCAAACGAAAAAACAGACGAAAACGTTAAAAAACAAACGAAAACATAGAAAAACTAACGCTAACGTAAAAAAACTGACGAAAACATAAAATATAATGAAAACGTAAAATAACGCACTCTTGTCTCTTTTATGGTGTATAGGTTTTGTTGGTGTTTTTTCTTGTCTGTGCTTATTGTTTGTCTTGTTTGTTTTCTGTTTTGGTTTATTTGTTTTATTCATTATGGTTGTTGAGGGTGACCCAAGCAAGAAACCTGTGGGTGATTCTAGTGGATCTGGAAATGCCTCTATAGATATGAATGACCCTTTATATCTTCATTCTAATGACACTAATGGAACACCTTTAATCAATATAAAAATGACTGGAACTGAAAATTATAGGGTTTGGGCTGCTCTTAAGCAGTGTATTCATTCTAAGAACATATTGGGTTTTATTAATGG
>BQNB010204989.1:0-10650 GCA_026074375.1 Tanacetum coccineum | reverse complement strand
AAATGACACATTTAGAGGCCGTTCTCTTGTATCTTGTGCTGTTGTATTATGAAGTAACGCCCCCGAACATATTTCCGCTGTGATACATTTTTGGGGGTGTTACAAGTTCGGTTAAAACGGTGGCGAAACTCAAACTTTTAAAAACTCAAAAAGACACTTTTTAGATGGTTATTTTGCAAAAATTCTTGTACTAGTAGTGTTACTAATCCTATAGAAACAAGAAAAATGAAAAATTTAAGGTTTTTAAGTCCAAAAATTTAAAATTACAACTTTGTTCTTTATAAAGCTTTCGAACACAAAGATGAAGACAAATGATGTTTTTCTTGATTCTAAGCTTGTACACATATATCATAAAGATAATAGATCATATTAACCAAACTAAATGATCCTTTAGTTTACACTTTAGCTTCGAAAACAATGAAAGAACAAGAATGAAAAACGTACGGACGAGTAAACAAAACAAACCAAAACAAACACAAAACTAAACACACCACTTCACGGCTCTTGATACTAATTGAAGACTAATCAAATAACATACATGGAAAGAGGAAGAGAGGAGATTCTAGAGAGAGAGAGTGGGTTGGATGAACACTTTAGAGAGAGAAAGTAAACATAGAAATGAAATGCATTAATGTGTGAAAAATGAACAACCAACCACCTCTCCAAGGCATGGAGAGGTGTATAAATACTTATATATGGACGTGGGCTTGGGCCTTCATGGTTTTGTCCATGGGCATTTAGATAACTTTCTAAGTAAGTTTCCAAAAATTAACTTAACGAGCTAACTACAGTTATCTATGGAAGTGACTGACACTTTCATGTTCCTAACATGCAGGATTAAAGAAAAATATGATCTAGGTGTATTATTAAACTCAAATCTCAATTTGATTAACAAACAAACAACCAAGAATTGATCTCAATCAGATACTCAATAAACAAATTATCCACCACTGCTATACAGGTGTGGATCTATTATCTAGCTTGATAAAAGTTCTATTACAACAGAATCAACAAGATCAAGATGATCTAAAATTAGGGTTACAAGAGAGAGACTAAATTTTCTAGAGAGAGAGATGATTTCCTGGATATCCAAATAATGAGAGGTCAACTCCTTTTATAGGAGCTGACAATCTTGAGAAATAGCCGACTTCATAAACACCCCTTGAACTTTAGAAATATCAAACTTGAGCCTAAAGTTTCCTTAACTGAAAAATCAAGAATTACACAATTAGTCCATATACATTATATATCAGGTTTAGACTATATATTTTAACATCCCCCCTTAGTCTCAACCTGGTATATATCAATCATTCCAAGTTTGTCAATTTTTTTTAAGGTGTACTGTGTCCAACCCCTTAGTTAAGATATCAACAATTTGATTTGCTGAATCTACTTCAACACTTTTTACAACACCTTTCAAAAAAATTTCTCTAACAAAATGAAGATCAATCTCAAGGTGTTTTGTTCTTTTATAAAAAATAGGGTTGGCAGCTATCTTAATAGCTGAATTACTATCATAGTGAAGTGAAACAGGTAAAAGATTTTTAATATGTAAATCTTTCAAGATTTTCAAGACCCAAATAACTTCACTTGTAACTGAAGCAAGAGCTCTATACTCTGCTTCAATTAAAGACTTAGAGAGAGTTTTTTGCTTCTTACTTTTCCAAGAAACAAGAGAATCATTTAGGAAAACACAATACCCAATGATTGATTTCCTTGTAATAACACATTTAGCCTAATCAGAATTAAAAAGCATTTAGAAACATACCAAAAGTCTTGGCAATATGAATACCCAAACCTAGACAACCTTTAAGATCCCTTAATATCTTGAAAGCTATTTTGAGATGAGAAGTCAAAGGAGAATGCATAAACTGACTCAAATAATGAACATCATAAGAAATATTAGGCCTTGTATTAGTTAGGTAAATCAGTTACCCATTAGTTTTGGATAATCAGTTATATTCTTAAGAACTAGATCCTTTTTAGTTGCCTTATTAGAAATAACAAGTTTAGAAACCAAAGGAGTATTAACAGGCTTACAAGCAAGCATACCACACTCAAACAATAGATCAAGAACATATTTTCTTTGATTAAGACAGATTCCTTTCTCAATATCTATTACCTCAATACCAAGAAAATATTTAAGCTTTCCTAAGTCTTTTATCATAAACTTAGACTTGAGAAAAACCTTAAAGTTCTCAATTTCAGAAACATTATTGCCAGTAATGATAATATCATCCACATAAACAAGGAAAGTAAGAAACACTCCTTTATCAAATTTAGTATACAAAAGATAATCAGATTTACTTTGAATGAAATCATTTTCAATCAAAGTAGAAGTCAATTTAGCATTTCACTGTCTAGGTGCCTGCTTTAGCCCATAAAGAGACTTCTTAAGCCTACATACTTTGTTACCTAAAGAAAAATACTCTTCAGGTGGTTTCATATATACAACTTCATCCAAATCACCATAAATAAATGCATTATTCACATCAAGTTAAAAAATAGGCCAAGAAATAGACACATCAATATTCAATAAGCACCTAACAGTAACCATTTTAACAACAGGAGAAAAAGTCTTCTCATTTCTTCCTGTGGCCTTTCTTCCTTTAGGTAATTATATAATTTTCCAAGTCTCATTTCTAAGTAAGGCATCCATTTCTTGATTCATAGCATCAATCCAATGAGGATATTTAGAAGCTTCCAAAAAAGACTTTGGTTCATGATTTTTATTAAGTTGGGTAACAAAACAATAATATTCAGTGTTAAGCTTAGAATACCCAACATAATTTTCAATTCTATATTTAACTTTGGAATCCACAACAAAATCGTTATAATTTCTAGGGAAACTACTTTATCTTGAAGATCTTCTTAAGTTTTGAACATCATGAGAAGATGAATTTAGATTTTGAACCAAATTACCCTCAGTATATATGTTTTCTTCAAGTGTGGTAACCCCCTCATCCTGAGTGGAAAAACTATTATGACTGTTGTCAGCATCATTTTCAGAATTAACTGAAGAATCAGCAGTGGAAGAATTTCTACCAGACTCAGCAGAGCTGCTACTAGCACTCTGTGACTTATAGTTACAATTCAGCTTAGGATATACTCTCTCATCATCATTGGGTATCTCAGGATATTCAAGATGAAAAAAGTAAATATGATTAACATCATGAAAAACATTTGTAGTGTCATTTTTTACTTTATCAAAATCCTTAAAAGGAAAAATGTTCTCAAAGAACTTAACATCTCTTGAAAAAATGAACTGATGCTTATCAAGACGATATAACATATATCCTTTTTAATACCAGAATACCCTATCATAACACATTTCTCAGATCTACTACCAAACTTGTCATTGTTATTAACAATGGTAGCAAAACACAAACAACCAAACACTCTTAAGTGAGAGAGAGAAGGGCATTTATTATATATCATCTCATAAGGATATTTTCCATTTAGCACAAAAGAAGAGAGCCTGTTAATAAGATAAGTAGCAGTTAGGGGTGTCAAATAGGTTGACCCGACCCGACTCGAACCCGATAAGGGATTATAGGGTCGGGTTTATTCGGGTCCAACTTAGCTTAATCGGGTTTATCGGGTCAACCCAATAGACACGATAGCTTAATAGGGCCGGGTTAGGGTCATAATTGATTTTTTATCAGGTTATCGGGTCAACCCGATACACCCGATAAGCTGTAATAACACATTAACAAACCTATAACTTTTTTCTAAAGAAAGTCTTCTGTGTTGAGGATATTGCTCATAGTTTTAAATAAGCTACATCTATAGTGTACTACAAGCATACATTATACAAGATACATTATTAGTTACTGTTTCTAATTTTATAATTTTGGTCCTATATTAAGCAAAATAGTAACGTTCCTATTGTGCACAAAACTTCGGTTCCTACTTGTAAAGCTGAATGAATTTGTTACTACTTGTTTCTTTCGTTTTATATGGGCAAAAGAAAATATAAATGCAGTATTAGTTCAAATAAGGAATTAAAATTGTTTTGGGTGGTATTTTAATAAATAATGCAAATTGTGGGATAAGCTTAAGATGTAACCCGATAGACTCGACCCGATAACCCGCAACCCGATAGACCCGAACCCGATAGACCCGACACCTTATAGGGTCGGGTTGCGGGTTAGTTTTTATTTTTTTCAAAACACAATAGACCCGACCCGATAAGCCTTAAACCCGACCCGATAACCCGATTGACACACTTAGTAGCCGTTAGAATACACTCAGTCTACATCTTTAAAGGAATTTCCCCCTGAAACATAAGGGATCTAGCAACATTCAAAAGATGCCTAAGTTTCCTCTCAGCAATACCATTTTGTTGAGGAGTATAAGCACAAGATGTTTGGTGCATATTTCCTTTATCACCACTTAGTTTATTAACAATTTGTTTAATAAATTTAGTTCCATTATCGCTTCTAAAAACTTTAATTTTCCTTTTAAACTGATTTTCAATCAAGTTATAGAAAATAGTTATGAAATGTGAAACTTCATCTTTTGACTTAATTAGATACACCCAAACAGCTCTTGTGTAATCATCCACAACAGTCAAAAAATACTAAAACCCTCAGAACTAGTGACCTTATAAGGCCCCCATAAGTCCAAATGTACAAGTTCACCCAAACAACTAGATACATGATCACTTAAAGGAAAAGATTCCCTAGTCTGCTTAGCTCTTTGACAAAGTTCACAACAAATATTCTTATCATTATTATCAATTTGTAAAGAACCTTTTAAAACATTAAGAACAGGTTTTGCAAGATGACCAAGCTTGCAGTGCCAATCATACTGAGACAAATAACACTGAGTTTTAAAAGTACTATGATTACTTTTAATACCTTGGTTATTATAGTAGTATAACCCTTCACATTGACTACTAGTCCCTAGAACACTTCTCAGACTCAAATCCTGATTCAAAAAATAGCATTTATTCTCATTAAGGGGACAATAACCTTATTTTCTTTAGCCAATTTATAAATAGAAATTAGAGTTACACAATATTCAGGAATAACCCAACACATCATACAGAATTAAGCCATTAGATAATTTGAGATTTTCAATCTTAGAAATAAAAGCCTTAGACCCATTAGGATGACCAACTTTTATTTTAAGATGGGAGATATCAATAATGTTATCTAATTCCTTATTAGTGTAAGTCATATGTTGATTAGCCCCTAAATCAACAATTTTACCATCACAGACCAACTTTGGTTTAAAATTTGTGTTTGAACAAAAAAAAAACTTATTCAAGCTTTTATAAAAAATAGAATTGTTATTAGAGTAAGTACCTTCCATATTGGCCTACACATTCTTTCTATTTTTATTGTCTTTGATGAGAGATATAAGAGTGGCCATTTGTTCATCTGTAAACCCAGGGGATGAACTAGTCCTAATAGAATTATTATTAGAAATATTTTTCCCTTTAAAAGACTGATTAGACTTCTTCTTCCCCAAATCAGTAGGATAACTAATGATTTTAAAACACAAAACACCTAACAATAGTATACATTAATTCATAGTTCACATAAATACGCCCAGAACCTCCCACCAGCTAATTTTATTTCAAATTAATAGCCCCTAGGTCGTATTACTAAATTTGAAGTATTCCTTTGAAAATTACTTTTGCTAGGCACATTAGAAACAAACACAGGAGCTTGATTCCTTTAAGAGGAACCAACAATACTCCTAGAAGCAACTCTGTGAGATTCCTCACTAAAGATAGTAGCATATGCACTTCTAACATCAGGTAAAACTTCTGTAGAGAGAATAGAGCTTCTAATTTGCATATAAGAATCATCTAATGCCATAAAAAATTGCATTAACTTTAACAACTGATTATGTTTCTTAGAACTTTCAGAAGCATTGCAAACACATTTAGGCAGTTCAATCATAGCATCATTCTGCTTCCACAAAGCATTCAACTTATGATAATGTTTAGAAATAGAAGAACCATTTTACTTGAGAGTACTAATCTGATGATGTAAACCAAACATTATTGCCCCATCAACTTTATCATAAGTTTCTTTTAATACTTCCTAAATATGTTTAGCTCTTTTAGAAAAAAATTGTCCCAAGAAAAATTCCTCAGATATTGAATTCAAGATTCAACCCAAAACAATTGCATTAACCATATCTCACTGTTTACCAAGAACCTCATCTGTATTAGACCTTTTACAAGTTCCATCAATAAAACCAATTTTATTCTTCCCTTCTAAAGCCAAAAGCATAGCACAAGACCATACTTGATAATTTTCAATTCTTTTAAATTTTATTGAAACAATAGTTAAAGAAGTGGTATAATTAGGATGCAAGTGTAATGGGTCACTAATATCTAATTTACTAATCAAAGTAACAGTATCCTCAACATAATCATCATCATTCTTAGAATTATGAACAAACATGATGAAGTCAAAATACAATCAACAAAAAACACAAATAACATGAAAGAAAGAAAGAAGTTTGCAGGCTTTCACACCACTCAAGGCGACAGATCAAGGGCTGACAGACTCAATTAACAACTAAAGAGAGAAAGATAAAGTGGTGTTATAGAGATTTAAGTGATATGCGTCATAAATCAATACCAAACTGACTATCCCCTTGATTCACTTAGTTGAGAGGGCTAACAGATTAATCAGCAACAACCCACACCCAATCACCAAGATCCACAAAACCTTAATTTCTCAAATTAGAGCAAATCAAACCCAGAACTTCCAAGAACCAATGATTAAACACTCTTAATCACCAAGAACCAACCAGATAGAGTAGATTCCCAAAGATTAACCAAAACCCTAATTTCTCAAAATTAGGGTTTATACAAAATAACAACAGATCTATGCAATTAAACCACAGATCAAATCAAAAAATAGATTTAATTAAAAGTTGATTAATTAATTTAAAAAACCTCCCATGTGGAAACTAGAAGGGGGGGGGGGGGGATTTGAAAAGTTTAAAGGTTAATTAGCAATTTAAAATTTTAATTCTAAAATTGTTAGATCCGAGTATATGTTCAACCAACCAACAATATGAACCAATAATGTAATTATTTACTAGCAATAGCTAAACAAACAATAAGTAAGAATCATAACAATATAAAGAGATGAGGGAAGGAACAATCAAACAAAGACACCAAGATTTATAATGGTTCGGCTACAAAGCTCCTCTTCGCCCTACTCCACTCCCCGAGTATCATACTCGAGATTTCACTATGTCAACAAGCTTCCTTTAGGCGAAGAAAATCGTTTACACTTCGCTTACGTTGTTTTTCGACACTAAGCTAAATGTCGAGTCCTGATCTTAGCTAGAACTAATCTACCACTTCACAAGTAATACACAATCACAAGATCTACACACTCGGATTTATACACTATCCGATTTACACAATCATACAAGATCATCAAGATAGAGATTTGGTTCTTAAAAGAAAGAAGGAGAGATCACTAGACTACAATAATTCGTTTCTTAGTGAATACGAATGTTCTTCTCTTGCACTTGATAGAGAGGAGAAGAGAGATGAGAAAGAAGCGATTAGATCACTTAAAACAAGATCAAACAATGTTAGTGATCAAAAGATTTAGTGAGTGAAAGAAGGTTTTTAGAGAGAGAAAGTTAACTGAAAAATGCGTGCAAAGAGGCCTGTTTTTCAACTGAGAATATTGTAGTATTTATAGGCAGGAAAACCCAGCGGTCACTGGTGGCGGTCCCGACGTTCCTATATATATTTGGAGGCCGCCCAACCTATCAGGGGGTCGCCATAGACTGACGCTCCCTTTTTTGTCTTTTAGTGGGGAAGATTAAAACTGGTGTGAAAACTTCTATTTTGGGGGAGAAACCAGATTTAAATTTTTATATTTAAATAAAACATTTCTTTTATTTAAAAAGTATTTTGTGTATATTTATTTTTGTAAATTTTTTTTTTATGAAAATGTGATGGTTAAGAAAAATTATTTTCTTGATCACTAATCATGTTTACAACCCACAGATACGGAACTAATTCTTCAAGTCCAAAGTCTAGGTATCGAGCGGCTTTGAGCTTGGATATGGATAAGGCAGTTTTTCAAATAACACGTTAACTCAAAGTCCTCTACATTTTGCACATTCAAAGAATATTGTATGAACACACAATACAAGCTCGTTAAACATGTTAAGTCCATTTAACAACCATTAAGTCCATTCATCCCTTTAAGCCCAACAACAACAATATTAAGCTCATTTAACTTTTAAGTACAAAAACACTAAATATTAAGCCCATTTAACTTTTAAGGCCACTTAGACAAACATCGAGTCCTAAACCACCGAATTCAATAACTATTGAAGTCCAAAAAGACAAAAAACCACAGTCATGACCAAGTCAAAAAATCAACAGTTTGACCACTAAATCCTAAGACTTTGACTACCGTATTCATACCAATGTCTATCGAAAACAACTTGTTGATCACCAAATTCATAACAATGACAACCATATTCATAATAATTGATATACCAAACTCATAACAATTAAAACCGGATTCAAATGATTGATATACCAAATTCATCATTAACTCATTTAAGAACAAGGTTTAAGCATTTAATCACATACGCATATGAAACATATCAATTATCTCAACCAATAAGCTATAATTCCAAAATCAAACCCAAAAGTCCATATTCATACCACCGAATTCATCACAACTATGAACAAAATCAATCACAACAATTCGAATCAAGTGATATAGAGCACGGTATAACACAGAATCAAGTAGGGATACTAATATAATCAAACGAATGTGAATTTAAGCCCAAATTCATTCAAAAACCCTAATCTAATTTTATATACCAAAATCTTAGAAATCCAAATAATACAATTCAATTGAATCAACCAAAATTAATTGAACTATAACTCTAACAAGATTTTAAACAATTAAGAGCTTACAAATTTGAAAGAAAACGACCGATCTTGTTTTGATTCTAATTTTTAAGATTATCAAAACTGTCCTTTGAGATTTACTGAATTCGATATTAATGTTATGAAATAGTAATTACCGAATCCGGTATGTGCCCTTTTATACCCAAATGAGTTCGGCGTTGACTTTAGTTGACCGGGTTAAGTTTTTTCAAGTTTGACACAATCAGTCTATAACAACCCATAATTTTCATAAATGTAAATATCCATCTATTAAGTTAGATGATGTACAATCTATCAATTATATATGAACTCGCCTTTTTCAGGGAAATTTTTCACTTTATTATATAACATTACTTACTTTGCCAATATCTCAATATGCAACATTTCTTGCATAACTAAAGTTAACGGGCTCAGGCAACCTACATATGACAATCCTATCTTCATATATGTCAAGCAATCATCATAATATATCAAGTCAATATCATAATATCATTTTTACAAAGTACATTATTCCTATAATGTACCATTCGCAACGTTATATCAAAACGGGCTTTAAACCATTATCGAATGCCTCTAAACCCTAATTCCATGAAGGATTAACATCTAAAGTGAATGCACAAGCTACTAAAGCATATGTACAAGCAATATAACATCTCATTTGAAATATAAAATCTCTTCAAGTCAAAGTACAAGTCTCTAAAAGCTCAATGTACAAGTCATTAAGCATGATCTCCAAAATAGCCGTTTTACCTCCGTTTTCATTCTAATTTCTTCACCATCACTTGTGTACAAGATACTACACTCATTATACAATATATAAACCTTAAATATTCCATTCATAAGCTTTCATATCTATTTCTACCTTCAAAACCTTAATTCAAAACCCTAAACCCTAAAACCGAGCTAGTTTCTAAACCATGACTCGTTTCTTGACTTTTATCCATCATAACCTTAAACCAACTCCCAAATAAGTTATAATAACATCAATTATAACCTTCTCAAACATATTCCATTATCATTTCATCATTCTACATCAATTATACAAGAAACAAATCCAGAAAACCCTAATTGTGCCCTAATTGTGCACTAAATTGAACTTTGACCCGTTTACTCATTTTCTACCCATTTTAACCTAAACCACCTCTCAACTTTTGATTATAATCCTTAATATAAGCCTTAGGATCAGTAACCTATCATTCCTAATCAAATGTACATGAATTACAAGCTAGAAAACTCAACCCGAACCCTTATGAACCCTAAATGAACCCGAAATACAAACCCTTGCAAAATGACCCATTTTAACTATTTTTCTTGCAACCAAGCACCTCCATGACTAAGCTACTTCATTCCTAAGCAGCTTACAAGCACCTCTCTTCAAAATATCTTCCATTTATATTGTTTAAAATGCACTTGATCTTCTTGTTTCTTCTAGTGCATAGCCGCGGCAAAGAAAGGGGTAAACACCTCACCAAAGCTAGTTTCTAGCTTATACACCACATCTACTAGCCTCTACACATCATATACTAGCCCATACATGTGTCAAGATCAGATCCTAAGGCTTCCTTAACCTCCTCACCTTCAAATGACTATAAATAGAAGCCATAACTCTTCATTTTTCTTCATCCCCCACTTCCTCCTCTATAACCCTTACATAGAAGCAATCCTTTGATTCGATAATAAATAGTCTATATAAAATAAAATATATATAACTAAATATATCAAACAAGTAATAGTATAGAGAGTAT
>BQNB010204987.1:0-10650 GCA_026074375.1 Tanacetum coccineum | reverse complement strand
CACATATATATATATATATATATATATATATATAATAGTTTTCTGTCTATTTTGCATGTTTACAGCTTGTATAGTTAGCAACGAGAAGACTCTAATTCGAGACACGAGGACATCTTCTCATCCTTTGTAGATCGCACGGCTGCAACAGCAGCAACAACTTGCCATGGTTTGTTTGCGTGTGATTCGATACAAGTTGGTGTCGAGTAGGTGCGAGGCTTTGGTATGAAACAAGAAAGCATGACTTGCTTGGGTTCCTATGGGACTGCGACGTCCCAACCTTGAGCTAACTGCTCGAGGTGGTTCGTCACACGTCGTATTGGTTAGCCCAGTTAATATGTCTAGTAACGAACCGCAAGGACGAGGCTTTCGTCTCTCGTGGACCGTAATTTTGGCAAGGACAGTAACTCTCTCCTAGCTCATTTACGTGCAACATGAGTTGGGTCTCGTGATGCAAACCATGCCAAGGTATCATGGGGTCATGGTGCTAACCATCGAACAAGTCGTGTGAAAACCCTAATTTCTACTCATCCCTAGTGCTAACGCTTCCAACCAGTTATGAGTATCGAGTTTTGCTAGTGAAAGTTGTCGCATAGTTTTTAGTTTCGACATGCTTGATACTAGGTTATGTTAGGTCGAATGTTTACGTTTCGTATTTCATGCGTAGCACGACAAGAGCTCGACACACGCACATATACAAGGGCCATGCATGGACGGTGCCATGCATGTCGCATGCTTGTGATGCGAGGTCGAGACCCTCATCTAGTTTTGCAAAAGTCTTGACATGTTTATTCATGTCGTACCTTAAACTACAAATTGATAACATAGTATGACAACATTAAGCCACAAGGGCAACTTACAAAGGTCCAAGTATCGCTAAATGGGTCGAGGCGTGACGATGACGAGAAGCTTAAACCAACCCTTGGTTAATACTACTCCGAACCCGACGTCTCCTAGCTTTTGACCTCAACGAAGCTCAAACTCGAACTGTATAGTTTACTTCTTGTTTTCTTTCAAATTTTAGTAGTGATAGAATTGTTCATGCATAGTGCCTCATTTATACAGAAGGTCTTTGATTGGTTAGTGAAATGTTGCATGTGGAATGACCCTATACTACTATTGAGCCATAATGTAGTTTTCTAATACTGTTATCATCATTGCCTCTTTTTCTAATACTATTAAGGAATCTCTACTATATCTTGTTTCTCCCATTTGAAATTGTATCAGGTTTATAAGACGTATCATGTGATGGAGATATTCAAAATAAGAAAATGGGTAGGGTAGTGTGTAAGGATTTGTGATGATGGATGTCTCATTATTATTGTATATTGGTTTATATACATTCATATGTATATACATCTGATATTTTATCGTTACGCGTTCTAAAATATCCTTTTAGACACAGAGTAATAATGGTGATATTCGCGTGCAAATTAAACTTTCTATGACAAAAAGTAATGCATTTATGATCATAAAATGACTCCTTGTTGAAATTAACGGTAAATTTGCAAACTTATAGTACATGACTTTTACTTAACGAAAAGAGAATCTAATTTTTCTTACAAGTTGTCACAGCCTCCCTAGGTTATAATATTTTGCCCACAAAATCAAGGCGTTGCAGGAGTTGGTGGATTTTCAAACAAGTGAGGGTACTTGCTCTTGAATTGGTCCTTGCATTCCTACGTGTACTCTGGACCTCTTCGTTATACCCCTGTCGAAGAACCCGTAGAGATTATGGACCGTGAGGTCAAGCAACTCAAGCGAAGCCGTATACCTATTGGTATGTGTTTAATTACACATACCTTTTACCTTTAAAAACAAGTAAAAATAACCAAAAACGGACTTAAAATGCCAAATATATGCTTGTTTTGCTAATTGTGTTGTGCAGGAACGGATATCTAAGAAAAGGACGAAAAACGAAGCCAAAACGAAAAACGAATAAAATTGGACACGGAATGGAAAAGCGTGAAAGACAAGTCAGTCAAACAAAAGCTAAAAAAAGTGGTCAAGACCCAAGTCAACCCCGACTATATCCGGAAGTCAACAAGTGAGAAAAATAAGTTTAGGGATTATATTAACCAAATCTAAAACTTAATTTAAAGAGTGAAAAGAAGAAAAAAAGTTTAAGGGCTAAAATTTGCCAAATTGGCAATCATGTTTTAAAGTGAGAAGAAATGAAGAGAAGGATTAAAACTGCCCAATTTGGGAAAGTACCCACGAGGAGCCAAAACTTGCCATGTCCCTCCAAAAAACATTAACAAGGACCATGTGGTGCAACTCCTTGTGTGTGTGTGTGTGTGTGTTCAGGGGGTTATGCTGTGTGTGTGTCAAACCTTTTAACACCTCAGGGACGTGTGGTGCATGTGTGTGTGTAACATTTGGGAGGACCAAAGTTTCGCCAAACCCACAACACCTCACCGACTTTCTGTACATCTCATTGTTTTGTTCCGCCAAAAATCCCCAACCCCACAAACGTCATTTTCTCCTCGTTTGACTTCCCACATAGCTAAAAAACCTTCACAATCCCATAACCCCACCCCCCCCCCCCCCCCCTACATGGGTTTGCCATAGGTTGGACAAATCCATAATCCCCCAAGTATATCAAAGTTAATATACTTCGTCTTGGGGGCCAAGAAAATGGCCCCCCCCTCCCCCCCCCCCCCCCCACCCCCCAACCCCCCCCCCCCCCCCAGCGTCCTCAGATTTGTTTGTTCTTTGCCTCTCACAACAAACACACTCCGTTTGTGTGTCTACAAGAAACTCACTTGCAGAGAAAAGAGACCAAGAAGGAAACCTAGCCGTTTTTTTTGTACTATATAAGTCTTTGTAAGCCCCTCTCTTGTGGCAAGAGAGTTGTAGTTTATTGTGTGTAAAAGTTTTTGAGTATTAAGTATTTCAGTTTTATAAGTTTCTATGTATGTGTGTGTGTTTATTTTTTAATGAAATTCAGTTAGTCGTGTGTGTGTGTGTGTGTGTAAGTTACAATATCTCTTTAACCTTTAAGCATCTCATTATTAGCCATTTTTATAACCCTGTTTTCAAAAACTTTAAGAAAAAATCAAAAGAAAAACCAAAGTTATGTAGGATAAGCATTGGATGAATGAGAATTTTGGATGGGGGTTTGCTTGTTTAAGCTTCATTACACCGGTCTCCTAGGAGTAAGTTTAGTGCTTTTTAGGGAATTCAAAAATCCTGTTTAGCAAGTGGTGTGTGTAAGGTACACCTCTTTTTAAACTTATGCTTGAAAGTTGCGGATTCATAGCTCAATTTGTGATGGATTCATGCTCATTTGTGCTGATGTGTGTGTTAAGTTTGTAATCTCTTAGATCGTTTATGCTCTATTATGTTTGCTAATAATTAAACCATACCTTGTGTGTCTAAAAATGAATGCTTAAATAAGTTTGTATAAGCTCTAAATTCGTTTTTTTCGAATATTAAGGTGTGTTTGGGTTAAGCATGAAAACGGAGTCAAAAACAGTTTGGTATGGGTTGTTGTCACACGTTGGTTAGATTTAGACTTAGTTATTATGCTCAATTGAGTCTGTTTTAAAGGTTTTGTGTGTTTTAAAAAATGTTTTTCAAAGTTTTCTATGTACCTTTTTAAAATGTGGTTAAAAAAAGAAGCTACTCAAGAGCTTATGTGAATTTAGCCCTTGTAGTTGGGTTTTAAGTTCAAAGGTTGTGTCATTGTGTGTCTAAACAAGGTGTAAACAAGTGCTTTGTGTCACTTGACTTTTTGAGTCAAAGCTGTCAAAAGTTAAGTATCAAATTTTTTACGCAAAAAGCCCATTTTCATTCTAAAAAATCAGCATGTTTTCATTGTTTTTAGAAGCCTAGATTTTGAGCATAAGCTCACTTTAAGCCCTTTTTCATCTGTTTTTATTTGGTTTTTCATTTTAAGCTTATTTGACAACTTAAATTAAGCTGTCAAATTAAGCCCTTGTTTTAGCTTAGTTTTGCCCTGGTGCTAGGGGCCTATTTTTCAGCAGTCTTTTTTAGCGTTTTAGTGAACTTAAGCCCAAGCTTTTGGCTTTTCTTAAGAGCCCATAAGCCCTTTGATAAGCCCTCTTTGTTTCAGTCCTTAAAGAGCCCCTTTGATAGCTTATTTTTAAGCTCAAAGTAGCCCTTTGCCTGTTTCAATTAAGCATAGTGTAGGGATTGCTTATTTTCATTTTAGCTTATTGAGCTTATCTAACTGGCTCATTATTGTTTCTAGTAGCTTATTAAGATGGAGTGATAAGTTGTGTTTGCTTATTTTCCATTTTCTTTGCCTATTTGAGTGTTAGCAGTCAAAAGACTTTGCCTTTTTGCCTCTTAAGCTTAAATTAAGTTTTCCTTCAGTTTAAGCCCTTTTAAGCTTATCTAAGTTGTAGGATTTAGCTCCCTAGTGCTTATTTAGGGTAGGGTAATTAATCTCTTTTAGCTTATCAGTTTAGATTTTAACTTAAGTGTCCAAAAAGTCCAAGTCTTAGCCACATTTTAAGCCTTTAAGCTCATTTCAGCTTCTGTCATTTTAAAAAGATCTTTTAAGCTTATTCTTAGCTTTTCAAAAAAGGTTGTAGTTTTGAAAGTTGTTAAGCTCAATAAGCTTAACAACTTTGGTCCACAAAGTTTTTCGAAAAAAAAAGGGGAAGACAAGGGGTGACCCGGGTGAGCAAGACTCAAACCCGGGTCTCTACCCTCGATACATCCCTCCTTTTACACACACACTTACCGCTGCGCCCTTGGGACTTTTACGTTAGTGTCCCAAGGGCTTAGGTATTTAAGGGTGTTTTCCTCTTTAAAGCAATAAGCTGTTTACAGCTTATTTGCGGGCTTATTTATAAGCCAATTTTTGGTTTCTTATTTTTCGTAGGTTAACTATAGTGTCTAGTATTTTTAGTAAAATTTTTAGAATTTTTAAAAGTCGTTTAGTATTTTTTACAATTTAATTTAGTTAAAAGTTTAAAAAATTCATAAAAAATACAAAAATTATCAAAAAAATATTTTTCTTTTTTAGAAAATTTTCTTTAGTCATATAGTTTGTAGGAAAAATATAAAAACTTTCGTAGGGTCATTTTTGTAACTTTTTTATTTTTAAAGAACGGGGCCGGGTGCGGTTTTTTGTTTGGAGACCTTCATTTTTGGCATACGACACACTCGTTTTCAGTCTAGTCTTTTTCATTTCGTTATTAGTCCCCTAGAGTGTTTAGAAGTGAAAATTTCCTTGTAGGTTAATTTTGATGATTTAGTTTTTGGACCCTTTGTTCGGGATTCGTGCTCCCCGTTTTTTTAAAGTTGAATTTTGCCAAAATGAAATAGAGAAAAAACTCTGACTAAGAATTGCTTTTTAACTTATAAATAAGTCGATAGGCACAAAAATAAGCAATCCAAAACAGATCTTATGTGAGGAGTCGTGGGCGTTCATTTTCCTGAAATTTGTATGAAAAATATTATTGAGAAATGTGTATTTATACATGTACGGTCATCTTAGTTCAAGTCAGGCACAAACATAAAACATTTGATGATGATTTACCTCGTAATTAGGATTTGATCTTCCCTTCTGATCAAATTCTCGTTGATTAGTAGAAACATCGACAGATGCATAAAAGTGATTTAGAACCTTCCCACTAAATGCAAAATTTGACCGCTAGTCTTAGAGAGGTTCAAGTGTAGTGTTACTGCAAATATTACGGTATTTAATCAACACATTCTTGTTTGTTTTGATAATGACAAAGTTGTAAGTTGTAATACATATCGTTAAATGTACAAGTTACTCGTTATCATATTTCGTCTCAACATACATCAACATCTATCGACGTCTCGTATCCCCGTATGTTACAACATAGGTTCGTACATGTTTGTTATGTTGCATTATGATCAAACCTCATTTCATACTTTGCATATTTTTAAACACAAGTAACTTACTTTTTAAGTATATACATATTTTACTTAAACACATTTCTTTAAAAGGAAAATGCTTGTAATATTTACCTCATCCATGACATCACCATATCTTTAAATATCTTAGCAAATCTAGATAAAATCCACCAAGATTACATATGATCTTTCAAGATTTTGCAAATCTAAACTTAGATTGTATTACTGTAGGCCGGTGCCCTTGCTTTTGGCTGCCGGTTCCCTTCTTCAATAGCACCGGCGGAACCGGGCTACAGTGGATTTTTAGCCTATAAATACCAAGCTATTTCTCACCATTTGAGCACACCTTTCACACACATTTTCTCTGCATTTCTCACTCATTTAGATCAGTAGCAATAGTCATTAAACACCCTCATTCTCATGTGATCATAATGTTTCTAACATTCATCTTGTTGTAAGCATACTCTTATGATGATCCAACCAAAGCAAGCCTTGAAGATCTTGCCATTTCCATCCACCACCAAACATACCCATATGAAGATCTACAAGATTGGAGATCTCATCATCTACATCCATTTAAAGGCTTCTCATCAATGGAAGTTAATTTAGATTAGGCATTCATATCCATTAGACACACTTGTCGTGGATCATCATTCTATACTCATTTGTATCATCTCTTTGTATCATTTGATTTAGACTAGATGGTTTATGTGTTTGTGCCATAAAACACAAGGTTTGTTATGTTGGGCCATAAAACATAACGGGGTTTTGGGTTGGTTCTACCCTTTGTGTAAGAACCCGGTATTTAGCTTTGTACCGGATAAAGTGTAAGCGACGATGGGTTGGTTCTACCTTTGTTAGGACTCGGTATTTAGCTTTGTACCGGATAAAGTGTAAGCGAAGTTGTGTAAGGTTTTCTCCGCCGAGAAGGGAGTTTGTTGATCTAGTGAAGTAACTCTCGAGTTGGGTACTCGGGGAGTGGAGTAGGGCGGAGAGGAGCTCCGTGACCGAACCACTATAAATCATCGCGTTCGGTTTGCTTTCTCTTTTACATATCACTATCTCTTTACTCGTTAATTATGTTTATGTTGTGGCTAGATGTTTATGATTGTGTTGTGACAACTTGCTTTATATATGCTTTTCATTTTACATATAGTCATAGACTATAATCGTTACTTTTCATAATAAGTCGCGATTGTTCGGATATTTGATACGAAAGTTTTAAATTTTAATCGGAAACATATTCACCCCCCCTTCTACGTTTTCCACAAGTATTATTGCTAAAGATCATGAGCATTACAGAGTGAAATATAATGTTTTCAGTTTGCAGTGAATCCCGTGGTGATTTTGCATTTAAGTAATACGTAGTAGTTAAAAAGTGTGATTGTTTATGTAAAGTGGGAGTATTGTGGGTGTTTGACGTTTTGAAAGTGATGGTTTCGATGTGATTCAGAATTTTAGAATTGTGATTAATAGTTGTGTGCTTCAGTGTTTGACATTTTTGTTTTACAAGGATTTTCATGTAAAATGACTCTTAATTTAACAAATTATAAGAATCAAAGCGTGTTTGGATTGGTTATTGGGCTTTTTATTTCTTATGGAATAAGCAACTCAAATCCTTTTATTTCAATCTCAAGCAATCATATTAACAATATATAAACAGTTTATTGTTTCATGGCATGATAACACATTAAGCAATCCTAAACACCATGTTTGTTTGTGTCCTTATTTTTTCCAAATGAAAAAAGTTAGTATGTTTTTTTTTGTTTCTTACACTATGTTTTATTTCATTTTACTGGCAGGTGATGCTTTTCCTGAGGACAACTCTATGTAGCCTTATCAAGGGTAAAAAGTAAAAAGGGTTTAAACATGTTATGCTGCCACAAAGATAACAACATTTGCAATTATACATCAAGCGTTGTCTTTAATTAAAGAATGTTATTTAGTTTCTTTGCGGATGTTTTGTAAATGACATTTTACCTTAACTTTTTAGTTTGTAATATTATATTATTAACAATATTTCTATTTACAATCTCTCCTACTTTGTTTTATATATATTTAAAACAATTCCTAAAACTAGCCGCCTATCGGCGGCCTTGGCTAGTCTTTTATATAATAAAATAACTTCTTAAGTAAGACTTATGTAATTCTATAAAAAAGAGAAGCCTGTTTATCTTTTGTGAGAAACGAATAAAATTATTTAGATAAACCTGAGTAAGCTGGGAGGGTTATGCATTGCATCATTGAAGCTATTGATGACTTGTCTTTAATATCAAATCATCTTTGTGATATCTTGGTAGATTATGCATTGACTTGGGTGTGCCTAAGTGCATGGAGGGATTATTTCTTTCCCCTTACAACTTTTCTTTGTCATTCTTCAACCCTTTCAATCCCGTTATCACTTTTCCCTCCATTTTTTTATATCATAACTGACTTCTCTACACTATCTATTGAAGTTTTCTCTGGGTTAACCCTCCGGTTTCGGGCTGATTCCATGAAACAAGTACATAACCTTAACCACCTTATATCCACCCTTTGGTCACTCATCATTAATTTGGGGGTCTGCCATTTAGTATTATTCATCAGAGCCATGAAAACCATTAAAAAATTAATCAAGGGTTTAAAAAATCATTTGTTTAACCCTAAAAGTTTTTTTCACCAAAAGCACCCCGACAAACCAAGGTGCATCATATTATAAAAGAGTTTTTCACATGAAGAGGTTAAAGAACCCACTTATATTACAAAGATCTAAATCCGAATTAAGTCCATTTAATCACATTTAACACTATTTCTCCCCCATAAAAATTGCATATGTGGTGTAATTTTTTTGATTTATACAAGTGAATTAAAATACAATTAGTTGTATCTTTTAACTCGCTTGTAGAAAGAAAGCGCATGGGGAAAACAATGTTGCATGACAAAACGAAACTTATATTTTCTTTTTTCTGAGATATTTATACTCCCCTCAAAAATAGATTAGAGTGAAAACTTGGAGAAGAGAGTTTTTTGAGCATACAATTTTGAAAGATTTTAAATTTATCTTTTGAAAAGACTTGAAAAATTGTGTTCAACAAGAAAAGATTTTATATATATCTTAAGACTTATCTTTTCTTTGATACTTTTCTTGAACATTCAAAACTTGGGATATTTGTATGAGAAGATATGAACTTCCCGTTGATTAGGATAAATGAACATAAATGAATACTTTCCTTTCTTTTGAAGTCCAAGTCCTAAGCTGAAATTTACTTAGAAGTCGTAGAAAAATTTAGAAAAGACATGTTTTGAAAAACATGTAGGAACTCTCGCACTAACTTTATTTACATTCCCGTGTCATTGTTGAACGAAATTTCTAGGGACGTAAATATCATCGATTTATGAGAGACATGTCAGAGAAGATTATTTTTGGTATTTTTGAATTTGTTTTTGATTTTGTATTTTGCTTTTATATCTTTTATATTTTTGTATTTTGTTTTTTTACATATATACAAAGTGTTACTGTGATTTTGCATGACGTTCAAGCTCATTGGGAGATAAACTACGCACACCAAGGCGACGAACCAAATAATTAAACCTATCTAATGGAAGGGCTTTGGTGAATATGTCAGCCAGTTGGTAGTCGGTCTTCATAAAATACAGCTCAATCGTACCCGTTTCCACATGCTCCTTTATGAAATGGCAGCGGACAACGATGTGTTTGGTTCTTGAGTGTTGGACCGGGTTGCATGATATGGCTATGGCTGACTTTGAATAACAATAGATAGGAATTCATCAAAGTGAAAGCTATAATTCGTTAACTATGTTCTCATCCAAAGGACTTGAGCACATCAAGCGGATAAAGACACATATTCTGCCTTCGCGGTTGACAACGATGTACAGTCTTATTTTTTGAGGACCAACTCACCAAGTTTTTGCCTAAGAATTGAGTTCCTCCGAAAGTACTCTTGAAGGTGTCTTGATAACCTGTATGATATGTATCTAAGAAGCTAGTCAGTTTGAAACCAGAATGCTTCGTATACCAGAGTCCCATATTAATGGTTCCCCAGAGATAACGAAAAATCCTTTTTACCTCTTTGAGGTGCTTCTCGGTTGGCCGAGCCTGGTAACGAGCACATAAACAATTAGCATGTACTATGTCTGGTCTGCTTCAATTAAGATACATTAGGGAACCGATCATGCTTCGATATTTCATTGCATCCACAGGAGTCCCAATTGTATCAAGATCAAGCTTGTGTTTAGTGTCCATTGGAGTGCCAATGCGATCACAAGCTCCAGACCATGTTTCTTGAGAATTTCAAGCACATAATTGGACTGGTTTATGAAGATGACACAAGGGGGGATTGGTTAGCTTGTAAACCTAGGAAAAATGTCATTTTCCCCATCATTGACATTTCAAAGCGGCTTTTCATAAGGTCAACAAATAATCGAGAATACATAAGGTTTGTTGAACCAAAGATAATATCATCTACGTATACCTATACCACTAAGATGTCGTTGTCATAGTGTCTTGTAAACAGAGTTGGATCAATTATTCCTCTGGTAAAGTGATTTTGTAGGAGAAACTTTAACAATTCGTCATACCATGTCATTGGTGCATGCTTTAACCCATAAAGTGTCTTCTTCAGCTTGTAGACATGACTTGGTTGATCATCATCGATGAAACCTTCAATTTGACATATGTACACTTCTTCTTGTAATGAACCATGCAAGAAACCAATTTTCACGTCTATTTAGTAAACCGTGAACGATTTATGTGCAGTGTAAACCAAAAATATCCTGATAGCTTCCATACTAGCA
>BQNB010204986.1:0-10650 GCA_026074375.1 Tanacetum coccineum | reverse complement strand
TCGTCTAATGAAACTTCCTAAGAACTTCCAAGCTTCTTCTCATTAAATATAACTTGTAATCAAAGACAAAGACAACTACACCAAGCGTCAAAACCACGGGTGAATGATAAATACAACATTATTAACTGCGTTTAGACTCTACGAAAGCAATAAAGATTGGATGAATGTGTTAACGTAATTGTGGTTTTCTGCAAGTTTATAAAAGAATTACAAATTTGAAATATTACACAAGTTATATTTTCAAAAATACTTAAAAATTTTGAATTTTCAATAGCTGGGTTCATGACACCATCAGGAAAATCCTGACGTCGTCACAACGGACGAGCTGATGGCGCCGCGTGTAAATTGTGATGCCGTGTCCACACTCTGAGAAAATTCAGTTTTTGTTTTTGATGAAAAATTTCTTGTACGCAATCTTATGAGTTATTTCCTGTATGAATTACTGCATAAACCATGAAAAATAGTTAACATAATCATATGACTCAAAACAAGCACACAAGACACACGACATTCCTAAATGCATTAATTTGAAATATTAGGTTGTCTCCCAAAAAGTGCTTGTTTGTGTTCGAGTCACGAGCCTGACTCTACGTTTATTTGATGCTTAAAAGGTGGGTCTCCTCTACACTTGAGGTTAAGTGTAGGTGAGAGTGGTGATGGATACCATTTCGATGATCGTAGCGCTACCCGAATCCTTTAGTTTGATGGGTGGATTTGAAGTTGGAGAAAAATTATGACAAATAATCGGGGTTATGTCATTCTCATAGAGATTATGCTTCAACGATTCTTTATCCATTATGGTTCCCATCATCTTTATCTCGACTTCATCTTCATCTTCGTACTCAAGCTTATTTTCCTCAAATGAATGAAGTATTATCATTTTGAGCTTGAAATTTAGGTGTTGGTGAGGGGTTCTATAGATAGTGGGTTTAATATTAGAAATCATTGAGACCCTATGCACCATGATAGGCTTGAGTGTTTTAAGGGTTACAGAAGGGGTGTGGGTAGGAAATCTAGTTATCTTTTCTATTTTTGTGGAATGAACTATTTGTGCCTCTATTTCGACCTTCAGGGTTGCTATTAAACTATCCGCAAGACACATAAACGTTTCTTTGTTTTTCTCATTGCTATCCAAAGTAATAAGCTATCCTATCATACCATAAGCCATACCAATAAGCAATAAGCTAGAAAAGAGATAGAGGAAAAATGGAAAATTAGAGAGAGAAACAAAGATGGAAGATTATATTAGAGAGAAAAAGAGGAGTGGATGATTACACATACGACAAATAGCAACCAACACCATATCCATGTGTGGAGAGGGTCCTATTTATACTCTTAACCCACTAAGTGGCGTATGGGCTTGTTACTTAGGTCGGGCTTGGCATATCTTGGGCTTTAATGGTTTTCCAATGCTTCCTTTCAGCCTTAATTTTCTATGTCTCCAGCCGCTACATAGTCAATGGATATAAGGGTTGTTGTAGTTGACAAGGATGTAATAGATTTGAACTTGTAGCCTTTATTAAATCAAGTCCACGATGAGGGACTTTTCAGAGTAAGTCCTTAAAATGATTCCACGCATTGTAGAGAGATTCATCTTGATGTTGTTGGAACGTCAAGATATCTTTTTGAAGTTTAGCAGTTCTTCTTGGTGGGAAAAACTGTGCAAGGAAACGAGTGGTGAGATCATCTCAAGTTGAGATGGATCCCATGGGCAGACGATCAAGCCAATTGATAGCTTGGTCACGAAGCGTAAAGAAGAATAGATGCAAATAAGTGGTATTCTTATACCCACCCCTCAACCTCAAATCATTTTCTTGTAGCACCATTAAGGTCAATGGAATCTACAATTTTGAGAAAGTCCTTAAGATGTTGGATTGCGCCTTCAGACATAAGTCCGTAGAATGCACATTCATTTTGCACCAACTGGATGGAGTCAGATCGCATGGGGGACACCTTGGATCATTCGGGAAGCTCAATGGCATTTCGGTAGCCCTCATGGCTAGGTCGGGAGTGATCTCCTAAGGTACGGGGTTGGTTTGAATTTTCGTCTCCCATGATGCTTGACAAAAATGGGTTACGAAACAATTAACACGAAGAAAAGATAGACTATAAGAAAGCTAATGTGCGGGAATTAAATCTTACTTGACAGGATTCAAGCAAGTATAACTAAGCTAAACTATGATCAAAACCTAACTATTCCCCAAGCGGTGGCGCCAAAAACTTAATGTGTGATTGTCGTATAACTTCTACACGAGAAGTTTTACAACTCCCTAGGCAGTGCACCTAATTGTTGTAGTATAGTATGGGCAAGACTCGTGGTTGTTTATCGTTCACTCGAGGAATAGGTTGGGAAGGCTTGATTACGGTCTAATAGAATTCTAAGGGTTGAGGGAAGATTCTTTCTGTAATTTTGTATTTTATGAAAGCAGGTAAAATCATATAATTAAGAGAGTGGTTTGGTTTTAGCTATTAAACTAAATAATAATCTAAACTAATGGTGATAATAATAAGATAAAAGATTGTGTCTATTTAATCATGTATTACTCCCTAGATTGCTTCTCCTAGTGTTGTTGCCTTGTCACACTTGTGATGATCTATGTAATTATTTCCTAAAGCATGAACGAATTACACGAACCCGCCATCTACTTAGTATGCCACTAGGACAACGCACATGCAAGGTAGTATGAAGACTATTACACGAAGTGCATGTGAAATACATTAAAAGTAGATCAACCATATTAGGGGGCAAGATAGTGTGAAGACTGTTACCCGATGTTATCCTTTCTACACAATCATGTTTTTTTTTCCTAGACTTAATCAACAACGATACAGACAAAAGCGGGGTTTTCTACAAACTCTAACGTGCACATCGATATTTTTTGATCACAAGACGTAAACACATCTTAAGCATCTAAATTCTTGTTTCATACAATCATAAATAAACACAATAATAGGTTTAGCCAAGCATGTTAAGAATAAAGCAAGAGCAATAAATCACATAACACATAGACATATTAAATGATTAAGTAAACCTTACTTGATTAAAACATGAATTGGAAGATGTATAATAGGGTTTTTAGGCCCTAAAATCATCTCCTACAACTGCTAAACAAACTAGGGTTCGTACCCTCTTTTTATTCTAAAGGTACACACTCAAACCCTAAATTCGAGTTTGTATATATAAGAAAATAGACGTGACGGCGTCGCGTTTTAATCATGACGCCGTCATAAAATAAATCTTCTAGATCTGCGTTTGAGTCGGTGCGGGCTGATGCCATCTTAAAATATGTGACGTCGTCACTTGATGAGTTGTGACGCGTTGTGCCACCCCCACCCCCCCACCCCAACCCCCCTTAATCACATGGATTGTGGACGCAGTCTCAAGCTTATAAGCACAAATATCAAGAGTCTTGGTGTTTGTTTGTAATCTCGTCCGTTTTCTTCTCTCAAATGAGCCCAAGTACATGTTTAATTTCATCCAAATGTATTCCAAATGAGAAATACATTGAAAAGAACGATTTATTAAAGTACCTTATTTTGGATGAAACACATAATTTTTGGGGTTAAACGACCCCAAACAAGTGTAAAAAATGACACCTCATCACCATCTTTAATTATCCTTCATTAAAACAGTTAGCAATAAAGCGGGGGGACGAATATGGCTTTGTCATTCGCCCGTGTTTAGTTGGAGTAAACATTCTGAATATGTGAGAATGACCTGTGAGTGTGTGTGTAGATTCAATTTAAGAAGATTCTCTTGATAGATTTGTCTAGCTAATGTATAGAATCTTCTAACACATGTATTAGATTCATCAAACTCAGTGTTTCAATTACCGGAATGTCTCACATGCCAAACAATACGATAAGAAGTGAATCCAGTGAGTTACTGTTCTCACCGATTGGAATAGGGGATCGGATTAGAAATCAATCCGTCGGTCGTCACTTGCTAGTGGTTTTGTGACACATCGAGGGGACTGATGTTGTAATCATTTCAAAAATTTCATCATCAACCGCTTAATTCATGTCCTGGAACAAGTTTACATCTTATAGAATCGCACCATCTTTCTTTCCAGTTTTACAAGCTTGATCGTAAAGAATCACACATGGTCACCTACCTTGATGATTTGTTTGGATGTTAGGCTCAAGCAGGATTTCCATCTTTACTGTGATTACTTGAGTATCACTCTGATGTTCTGCCAAAACCATAAGGATAATAGGTAGGACTCTTTATATATTTCTCGTTATTCACATTATGTAAGATAGCAAGCATAATTTTGACAAATGTCCTAATGAGATTTACGGATGATCTCTTTTGGCTTTAGACTCAATAGTACACTTTGGTTTTAGTGATCAGAGACTGGAGCAGACTACCACCTTTTCAATACCAACTAACGGGAGTGGAGAACGTTTATAGAAAATGCATGTAATCTTCTTGTGAAATGAAACAGAAATATTTTGTGAGATTTTGAGTGGCTAGGAGGGTATTGCATTGTTTTTAACCATCACTGGGTCCATGATGTTAGTGGTTCAATGTCAGCATTCATCTTGTGATTTTAAACAACACAAATGTATTGAACCAGTTTTTGCCTAGTATAAGGAGGGCTTCTTTCTTTTACCCTTTATCTTAACTTTTTTTTAATTCTTTAACCCTTAATCGTCTTACCGAGACTTCATAACTAGTACCTTGTTGGGTTTGTTCCAGTACTAGCTCCAACTCAGTTGGCACTTTTCCTTAATCTCACTTTTACTCTTTTTATCATACCTAAGGACTACTACACTATCTAGTGGAATATCCCTGGGTAGATCTCTCCGGTTCTGGCTGGATTATGGGAATGAATAACTAAACTTAACCACCTTATAACAATAATGCAGTAATATAAATGGACAGTTTTTGGTACTTCCATATTTCAGCCAATCACATAACCATTTGCTCCCCCTTCATATGTGCATCGATTAATCGAAAGAGTTTAGAACATATATGGGTTAGCGTACACTTGAGATCTTAAAAATCACATTATTAGCCATATATTTTAATCACACATCTCCCCTTATCAAAAATATAAAATCTCTTGATATTTTGGATATCAAATGATTCAAATATAACTGCTTTTGGGGAAAAAATGTCCAATTATTAACAAGCCATTATAGGAACATTTTTAATGCTCCCCCTCAAATTATGAGGGTATTTATATGGTGTTTGAGTATGTTAATTTGAAATTTTTTGAATTTACTAAGAAATTCTTGAAAATTCATACTCAAACACTATATATGCCTAATTTTTAAGTCTACACTACACATTTATATATTCACAAGATTATTATGTACGAGGTTTGACCTGAATGATGAGAACATCATATGATAGAATCATATGGTTCTTTGTAGCAGCCGTAGGTCTTCCCCGTAGTCTCTCTTAAGAAGTTGTCTTAGCTTCCCCCTAAATCAGCAATCCTTTCTTGAGTAGATTCAAAGCTTTCTTGCAAGCCGCCTCAAGCAGTCTTGATGTAAAAAACCCAAATGTCTGAAGTACACAATTAATTCAAAACCGTAACACCAAAGTCAATATAGTCTCGGATGTCCGTATTTCTCCTTACACGATTATGATGATAAAAATTGTAACACCAAAGTCAACTAAGTCCTGGATGCCACAATTATTCCCTCTTAAGTAGTCGAAATGATAACACCTAAGTCAACTAAGTCCCGAATGTACTCATTTCTTTCTACAGAATACTGACTAACTTAAGGAATCATCATACGTATCAAACCTATGTGTACCTCTTTTGTCAACTAATTTTACTCTCTTTGAAAATTAATGTTGATCCCAATATAATAGATCTTGCTTAGCTTGTATAAGCTTAAGTTGTATTGAATAAATCCAAAACAACTATGACAAAAACTTTGATTATGAATATCAAAGGACTATGCGGAATCTAGTCAATGGATACTAAGTAGAATTTCAAGAAACAGTAATAAAACAAGGGATCAATAAAAAAAACAGTTTACCAAACTTGCATCCTCAATATAATACGAACACTCTTAATAGTGTTAGGCTTTACAAAACCTTGAAGCTGTGAATAACACTTTTCTAGATATTTGAATTATATAAACATTGTGCCCTAGGACCTCCTTTTATACACCAAGGGAGTCCTGTAAGGCTTACATATACTTTCCTATGATACCATGATTATCTAAACAAATAACGTTTAACTGAATCTTTTACAAAAAATATTCTACTTATCTCAGTAAAAACTAATTTGATAAACAATATTTATCTTTATCCTTTCTCTTGTCTTTATCCTTCTGACAGTAGAAACTCTTCTAGCAGTTGTAATCTTTCAGCAGTTGTAACCAGCAGCATTAACTTTTATACCAGCAACACTAACTGTGTACAAGCAATAGTAATACTTAGATATATTTTTCTTCATTCTTCTTCAGCAGTACTAAAGTTATATAGCAGTACTTACTTTATAGATAAAAGATTGTAACTTTACTCCAAGCCAGTACTAAAACGTATACTAAGACAGTACTAAGCTTTACTAACAGTAGTAACTTTTATACTAGAGTGTTATTAACTCTTAGTAGTATTTCTTCTAAGTCTTCTGTGCAGTCTTAACTTACCATTTGCGTATAATATATACTAGCAGTAGTAACTGGCAATACGAACTACTTAGCATATTTTTCACTAATATCACTAACAGCACTAAGTTATGCTTAGCAGCAGTAACTCTAACCTTAGCAGCAGTAACTTCCAAACAACTTCAAAAAGTATTTTAATCTAAACAATTAAGTTAGTGATTTACCGTTGGACGGAAACTTTTAGTATCAGCAAATCAATATGTTCCTCATGCTTTAGAATAGATCTTCTTATAACACTTCCCCCTAGTATCTTAAATGACGTATACTTGAAATCAAAATTATAAAAAAGATATCTCTACCCCTATGTAGTTGAAAAATTGTGCACCCGAAACAGTAACAAGTTAAACACTGATTTTCTCTGCAGGTTATGACATATATCTTTCCGGCAATGATCATAAATGAGAATAGGTATGAATTCTATCACGACCCCCCCCCCCCTCGTACCACCTGTGTTCGTGAGGTGGCTAGTATTTCTATTCCTTCCCACCTTGCTGGTTTCGATACTCAGAAATAAGCAAAAACCTAGTACGAACATATACTAGAGCGAATGTTCGACCGAATTGTATTAAGCTTAAATCTCTTCTGTGAGACAATCAACTAAGTCTTATAATTGCATAATATAAGTCCCTTAATGTTTCAAATAAATGACATCTAAAGCTCTTAAAGTAATATATAAATTAACTAACCCTTGAAATTGGATATTTCACATTATCATATAACTTTATGCGTTTTATTCCGTGAGCTTATTTTGTTGAAGACAGTTTTAAAGAATTATTGGATGACACATGCATCCCATCCAATGATAACCCGTTATTCTATTCTAAAGAGATGTTTGTCATGTTTGAGTGGTTGAAGTATCTTTAAACAATCTTTTTGTAAGTACAAAAAACAAACACGGATTCATTATGAAGCAAATTTTTTTATCAATCATAAAATAAGATTTATGTTACTTTTGACAAATACAATGCACTGACACGTACACCTTATTGTATATAGGAAGCACCGGGTTGTGTTGCAAAGTAAAACACAACGCCCTTTGTCCATCGGGTCAAATAAACAGTAGACCATGCCCCGAGAACTAAATTCCCGTTATGATGGTCAAGTTTTCCCTTTTTGAAATACTTGCTTTAAAACGAGGTCGGTTGCTACTCCGAAATCATAGCATAGCCATTTTGGATATTTTTGAAAGCTTTTTTGAAACTTTTGCTTCGAACTTTATTTTACAAGCCTCGTATCATTATTAATGACATTTCTAAGGCGTTAAAGGTTCTTAATTTTCATGAAGACATTACAGAGATACATTATTTTTATATTTTTTTGATTTTATATTTTTGTTTTCTTGTATTTTTGTGATTTTTTATTTTTCATATTTTTGTTTTTTATAAATTTTATAATAAATAATAAATAAAACATAAAAATAAAATATTTTTTGTGTTTTTATGATCTTATATATTACATAGGATACCAAGTAAGATTTACGCTTCCTGTATGAAGATAAAGCGCACTAGAGCGTACACCGTTCTCTCGTTATTTGAGAGAACGGGGCGCTGAATGTCTGTCTGCAGACGCCATTAAATGAAGCTTGGGTTATGCACTGAATTTTACATAATCCATTCAATGAAGACTGAGTTATAGTCTGAAGTAACTGTAAGTCATTTTTCTTGAAGTCCGAGTCCTAAGCTGATATTTACTTAAGAAGTCGTTAACTATTTGATTAGATGTGTTAGAGCATCCTAAATCCATTAACAAGGTACGATTTGTATTGAACCATGCATTGTGACACTTGCAAGTTGCATTTTGTAGAACAATAGAACATTGGGTCCCATATGATTGTTGGGTCTCTAAGTGTGTTAGCAGTCCTAGAATTCTATATCTTCAGTTCGATTTAAACAGGTTTACTAGGACTCCGGACACATCCCACACCTAAGCCCCACCCCCCCCCCCCCCCCCCCCACCCCCCCCCCCCCCCCTCGGACAATATTTTAGTAGAAGTGGATCTGGTTATAGGACATCTTATTTCCAACTAAATGGTTGTCTGTTCATATGGTTCTTTCGTTTCACTTTCGAAGTTATTGATCCTGCTAGCATTAGTAGGAACATTTTGAATTTGTACGAATGCAATAAAGGTTTGATAGTGGTCTGAGGTCATGGTGAACATCAACTTGATTTGTGGTTGTTATTGTCTGATGCTTATATCTTCACCCCCACACATCCAACAGTCTTTGCAAAAGTGACTTTTCTAGCTTTGTTTATTGTTGTGACGGCAACCAACTTCTCACTCTTCATTGGGGAACTTGAGGGACATGTTTCACTAACATATTACTAACAAATCCTGAATTTGTTTTTGTGTACATGCATGCATAACGCTAAGCAGTATCCAAAGTTTTGCACGGCCGCTACCCACCAACTTCCTGGTTCTAAGCTAGTTTAACTATATTCTCGAAAGAGTGTCTAGCATTTTCTTTAGTGATACTAATTGCCTAAGGTAGTAAGAGTGAGCTGTCCTATTGTTCAACAATTTAGGGGCAATTGGTTCCACATCAATCTTAAGCATTTCCGGATCAATAGTGTGTTTTGTAACAACATCATCAACTTAAGCTTTTCCTTTAAGATTCCTTAAGTCATTCTTTAGAGCTGTTATGATCTAACCTTGTTCCTGAAGTTTTGCATTTAAATCAGAAATTTCCATAGACTTTTGATTGACTTGATTAATTAACGCATCACATTGTTCTTTTGATCGAACACGTGTTGGTTTAATTGAGTCATAAAGTTGCTTATAAGTCTGTTTTAAATGTTCATTTTCAGCAATAAGTTTTGACACCCTATGATCCAATTCAATATTTATCGTTTCAATCTCTTCTATGTCCTTTTTGACCTTATCCTTATTCACATTTCCACTTAAAGATTTAATTCTCTCTTTTAACTTCATTATAACCGTGTCCTTCTTTTGTAACTGAGCTTTCAATTCATTTAGTTCAAAATTTTCATCAAAATTATGAGCACTTTGATTTGAAACATAATTGTCTCTTTGAAAAATTTCCTGATTAAGTTGAGTATCAACATCTAAAGAAATACAATTTTTTTCAAGAGTGGTATAACTTCTGACAAGTTTATCGTAAGTCTCTTTTTCAAGGAAATCCTTTTTGTTGAGAAGCTCAGTTTCAAGTTTGAGACACTTTTTACATTCATGCACATTCACAGAAGCATTATTAACAAAAGAATTCATAACAACATTCACAATATCATTGTTAATGACCTGTTCCAAGAGTCGATCATTCTCATTTAAAACTTGATTCATTTTAACCTCAAAAGTCTTTGTCTCCAAACGATGTTGTTCTACAGCGTGTTCCATTTGATGAAAAACATCTTGGACTTCAATAAGTTCATCAATTAAGTAAAGATCAAAGTTATTGAATATGTCCTTAAGAGTTTTTACAAATGGAATAATTTCATCTCTAAAATAAGCTTTTGTATGTTCAAACCCCCACGTGCCCTCAGTGATAGCTGTTGCCGTGGTTCTTTCTTTAACAACCATGTCAAAGCCAGCAAGATGATGTTTAAGTTTCTTCAAACTCGTATTAACCATACTTACTTTAGGAAGTTCTTTTGGAACCTCGACTTTATTGGTTGTACAAGAAGGACTATGATCTGAAGAATTTGTAAAATTCTAAGACAAAAAGGCTTGTTCAGCAGATAATTCAGTTTGTGGAACAAATCATTTTTTGAAGTCTTGAGAAAGTTTGTTAAGAGCAACATAATCAACTGGTTTAGTATTAACTTTCTTTTCTAAAACCATTGGGTCTTGTTGTTTTAAAAGCATTTTCGAACGACTCTCTTCAGCAAGCATTAGAGTCTCTTCGGAATCAGGAATCACAATAGCATAAGTATTTTTCATGACATTACCACTATAAAGCTTTGGTTCCAACTACTGAGCTTTCTTCATATAATAAGGATTTTGAAAACCTAGAGCTTGTTTAGTGGAATGATCATAGAAAAACTTTGGTTTTGTCAACATAT
>BQNB010204985.1:0-10650 GCA_026074375.1 Tanacetum coccineum | reverse complement strand
CGCTCCTGAAGGTTAATGGTGAGACTCGAGAGACTTGGGACGATATACAATAGCAATGATGACTCATCTCTTGCTTTTTTCGATTCCTTTATTCAAGTATGCTTGAATGTTCATATATTTGATCCTAATTAGAATATTTGGAATTGCATATATTTTTTTTTTAAGTTTCAATTTGATCTATTATTATACTTATATGTTGCTTCTATCTATGACATATCAATGTATTGTTTATATTTATGTCTGAAATATTATTAGTTAGAAAATAAAGTATTCTATCATTTTTACTCATTGTTAAATTTCAAATGAACACGGTCATCACTTGCATAAA
This sequence comes from Tanacetum coccineum, assembly GCA_026074375.1. Lineage (NCBI taxonomy): Eukaryota > Viridiplantae > Streptophyta > Magnoliopsida > Asterales > Asteraceae > Tanacetum > Tanacetum coccineum. The sequence continues at coordinate 10,322 of BQNB010204985.1, read as the reverse complement.
AAGAAATCTTGTCAATTGACATAAGTCGAAAAATAAATAAATCTTGTCAAACGTTTTGTTTTAACCTTATGTCAAAAATCTTGGATGTAGGACTAAAGGACTTATAAACCATAGAATTAAACTTGACTAGTGATTTTCATGTATTCGATTGTTTATTATTAACAAAGATAAACTTAAGGCCGCTATATGTGAGTCTCTTTGCTTTGCCTCCATTTATTGATTATTTTTCAATGGAGGCCAAAGCAACAGGGACATGTATATAACGACTAAGTTCTTTCTCGAAAAGAGGAAGAAACATTCTTGATTGTTTTGGAGAATTTGGAGCTTCGACATCTTAATAATTGCTTTGTGGGAATTCTTTAGGTTTAATGAACATCTAAAAGCAGTGACCTTCTTAGGTGTACTATATTCAAAATGCCATTTCTTTGCAATCACAACGAGCATTTTGCGTTAATATTAGTAACATAAACATTATCTTTACAAACACTACATACTGATACGTATAAACATACAGCCTTCTCGTTGGTTTAGATACATGAAAAGGCCTCTTTAGATCATCATGATCCACTCGAAACAATATCTTAATCTGTACAAGATTTTAAGGAAATTTTTAAAAATCAGCAAAATCCCACAAAGATATTGCTATTCATTTATCGTGTGATTGGTTTATTGCTATTCATTTATCGTGTCTTTGTGTGATTTTGCTGATTTTATTTCCTTAAATCATGAACAGATTAAGATATTGTGTGGAGTGGATCATGATGATCTAAAGAGGCTTTTTCATGTATCTAAACCGATCCGAGAAGTTGTAAGTTGTTTACTTTGTAAAGATTATGTTATGCTACTAATATTAACGCAAAATGCAGGTTGTGATTGCAAAGAAATGGCATTTTGAATATAGTACACCAAAAAAGGTCCCTGCTTTTAGATGTTCATTAAACCAGGAAGAATTCCCACAAAGCAATTATGAAGATGTCGAAGCTCCAAATTCTCCAAAACAATCAAGAATGTTTCTTCCTCGTTTGTCGAGAAAGAACTTAGTCGCTATATACATGTCCCTGTTTGCTTTGCCTCCATTGGAAAATAATCAATAAATGGAGGCAAAGCAAACAGGGACACACATATAGCGGCTAAGTTTATTCTATGTTTATAATCAACAATCGAATAAATGAAAATCACTAGTCAAGTTTATTCTATGTTTATAATCCATTAGTCTAGCATCAAGATTTTTGACATAAGGTTAAAACAAAACGTTTGACAAGATTTATTTATTTTTCAACTTATGTCAATTGACAAGATTTCTTTTTATGCAAGTGACTCATGTTCATTTGAAATTTAACAATGAGTATATTGATATGAATACTTTATTTCTCAAACTAATAATATTTCAGACATAAATATAAACAATACATTGATATGTCATAGATAGAAGCAACATATAAGTATAATAATAGATCAAATTGAAACTTTAAAAAAAAATATATGCAATTCCAAATATTCTTATTAGGATCAAATATATGAACATTCAAGCATACTTGAATAAAGGAATCGGAAAAAGCAAGAGATGAGTCATCATTGCTATTGTATATCGTCCCAAGTCTCAGGTTCGAGTCTCACCATGAACCTTCAGGAGCGGAAATAAATAGAAGCGGGAGTAGGCTGTTGGAAAAACCCCCCCCTGGTAGTAAAAATCCCTAAAGCGAGATTCGAGGCATGCAAGGACTGCCCAATTAGATGTCAATGTAGCCTCGAATCACTAACTACTAACTCGCCGTTTTAAAAAAAAATCAACAACTTTGAGACCCAAAATCATATTTAGAGCGTGCTGATAACGTGTTGTAATCACAACCCGGGCCTCCTGGTAGCACAATAAGATCAATATAAACAAGAGTATGAAAGAAAAAGATGGAACTTATTATTTTGTGTGTATCACATTACTTTGTGCCTCTATTTTATAGGGATATCAATATCAATGGTATTAGTTTAAATATAGGAGTTAACAAGACCAATCATCCTGTGGATGTTATAAGAACCAATCATAAATGTGTGGTTACTGGTAGGGGTATTTAAATGTGCACAATCATATAACTTATACGAGGCATGCAGACGCGTGCGATGCACACGGGTTGCATCTAAATGTTGTGCTCAAATGGCGTGCATCCAAATATTTAAAATGACATGATAAATCAATCGATAGAAGTATAAACAGAATTTATAATCTTAGGACCTCTTTTTGGCTATACGCATTACAATTGGGTTTGACCTATAAAATTGTTGATTACAATTACGATACTTGTGAGTCAAAAACCTGCACAGTTTCATTTATATTAATTAATGTTCCGAAACCCATATAGAGCATGTTCTACGCACTTGGAGAGATCTCCCTGAGCTATATTTTGTGAATTGCTAATAACGAAAGAGGTCGCACAATGAGTGCCAGTGCCAAATTATACTGCTGTTGGCAGGTTTGGAACCAAGTGTGACGCTTTAAGTATCAACTGGTAGAATGCAAGTACGTTCTGCACAAATTAGGAAAATAGGCAACCAAATATATTAGTTAGCGTAATATGAAAACTCAACCCATATAATGATCTTCTATCCAAAACATGTCAAAGGGCTAAAATATGCGTGGTGTAAGCTGGCTGACATCGTCATAGTATTTAGCAATGTTACATGTTCATAAACCAAAAATTTATATATTCTAGAAGAGATGTCAAAGACTCCAGAATTTGAAGCACTATGTTACATTGCCAGTACCACTAATAATCATCACATCTTGACACAACCTCTTTACATGTCGGACACAATAAGATGGTGTGTTCGAATTGAGACCCAATAGCTTCCTATTTTTGTCACCAACGGGTGGGTCTGGGTATGGCTTTGCAAAAATGACTGATAAATCAATCACGGTCTGAATGAAAGGATGCTTAAGAAGAATTTATAATTAAAATGCCAAACAGAATATATAAATAGAATTATAGGCTGGATCAAGGAAGTTTTTTCCTGCCAGGTAGGAGGACACAGTTTGTCTCTGGCCTTCCGCAACTATTTGTCTGTAAACTACTTCTCTTCCGTTTGATGCACATGTCTCGTTCACTTGACAAACCATCAATTATCCGATGTCCCATCTCCTTCCATGGTGATTACAATGTTGTGAGGTAAACAACATGCAAAAATGATTTCTGGCAGCATATTCCTATCAGGGATTTAGTTTTTGGTGGAAATAGGATGAAGAATATGATGGTATTTATAGGCATTTTGAAGTGGGGTGGGTGTCACAAAACCTTTTCAACTTTGTCTTCCCGTCATGATCCGGCCTTGATACCATGTGATTAATTCCGTCAACCCTTTTACTTCCATCTCCTTTCATGATCAATTCTGGAAACCCTTCACTTCCATCTGCTAAACCATAGCAACCCTTCACCTTTGTATTAAACACCTAAACAATGGCAGAGAGGGTTAAATCACTTGAATACTTCATTTTTTTAACTTAAGCATATCGCCAACAAATTCAAAAAAATATATTTCTGTAAGGGAATGAACATGGATACCATCACATTCTTTTTATAGAATGAAAGCATTATATTCTAATTTTCATTCATACTCAAAGCTCTATGGAAGAAAAATGTATACCCGCCACTACTTGTTTATGTTATCACAAATGTGGTCTATGTTACTTGCATAATCTGGTCTATGTTATCACAAATATATTTATATACCTGGTAAAATTTCACTGTATCATATGTTGTTGGTGTTAGAATTAGATGATTGCAGCCTATTTGACATTTTTTTCTGTGCCACCACTTCCAGTGTCACACCAACATTTCCGATCTACTCGTCATCTATATCAAACTTCTTATCCTCAGATCCTTAACATTCTTTTGTGTGCCACTTCCTAATTCAGCACACTCTATCTGCTTGTCTTCTTTACCGGACTTCTTATCCTCGGATTCTTCAACATTCTTTGTTGTACCACTTCTAAGATCTAACTCACGTTCATTTCTCACTACGAACTCTTTTGTCGCGTTCTTCATTATATCAATTTATTCAATTACGCATAGACCCTTATTTGCTGGTAAAACAGGACCTGATGCCAAAACAATTAAAGAAAAACCTTCCAGTAAATGTTTAGATCAGAATGAAAACTTTTTTCTCATTAAATAACATGATTAGATCTTACTTTCTCATCTATCCTGTTTTAGTGATTGTACTACTTTTTGTACATTTTAATCATTAAAGGAGGTTTGCTTCTCGTTAAGTTTTGTGCCCTACTGCGTACAGGAACATTTAAGGGGCGTCAATCAAAAGTTAGCGTGATGGTAAATTTAACGATTTTTCATAAACATCTAACACCGCACTTTTAATCTCAAATTGATTCTCAGGTTTTTAATAATAAACGGTCAATTTTTGATAATAATATGCAAGTTAACTTCAAACATGGGTTTTAAAATGACTGAAAAATATAGTATGGTATCATAAAGCCCATTTTGAAATCTGGTTTCTATATGTCTCTATTTCCATAGTAGACAATGTAGACCTGATAACTTAGGGGGTGTTTGGAATAACCTATAAACCACTTCAGCGCCTAGCAACATGATTACTCCCTGCACCACATCATGATAACATAATAACAATCAGTTATGTCTATTTATAAATCCAATAAATGTTATGTTAAAGAAACGTTATGTCCCACACATTTAATAATTGCATCAGTGCGGTACGGTGTGAGTGACTTGTTCATTTAGTATGTGGGTATTAGGTTTTTTTATGTGCCAAAGAAAAACTGTGATAAAACGGGCAAGATACGGGTTTAACCTACAAATCCAGGACTCACTTTTGCACCCTATCGCTAAGCTTATAGAGCTTGTCTCTAATATAAACACAATAATTGCATCAGTAGCGGGGTGACATGTTCCATTTAGTATGTGGGTATATGTTTTTTTATGTGCCAAAAGAAAAATGTGATTAAATAACGGGGCAAGATACGGGTCACTTATAAATCCAAGACACACTTTCCAACCCCTCTCGCTAAGCTTATAGAGCTTGTTTCTAATATAAACACTCGTCCAACGTATGACTCACTGATCATAAAAAGATCATTCTTTGCATATGCAAGATGTTCTCTATAGAAGTCTGATTAATAAAACATAGTCACTATTACGTACAGTTTAATAATTAGAGATTTTTTTTTGACTTTAGAGACTAAGAAAAGCACGTGAGTATCTTTTTAGTGTGCAGTGATGTTAGTAAAACCAACCTATATGACGTCATATAAGACAACACTTCCTGTTCTCAGCATGAGGCACGTTTTCGAGCCGAGTGCGTACATTCGCTATAGTAGAACACAGTCCTTGCAATTCACATATCGACTTACTCCATTTCCTCTTCAAACTTTCTTAATAATGGAACAAATAATGCAGTAAGTAAGTAATCACCAAGAATTGCCTGTGATGGTTGTGTTTTTCTTCTTCTTGCCCTGCAAAGGTCGCCATTGTAAATACATTAATCACCATTGTAAATAAATAAATAAATAAAGGGTAACTCAAATCGTAGCAGATAAAACTAATTTAAACAAATGTAGATAACTGATTATATCTTACTGTATATGAAGTTCCAAACAAAGGATTTCACATTATTAATCAATAAACAACTTATTTCGCATTCAAACAATCACATACCTTCATTTTCAATAGTCATTTCCAATCATAGCTTAAATTCGAGATCCTATAAAGCTATAAACAGTTAATGATCTTCAGTTAGAACCTTTTCTCTTAATTCATGCATTTAATCAAGCACTTAGTATGCATAGAATATTAGAACTTACATCAAGCACTATTAGATGATGAATATCCTGTATACACTATTTAAATCTTTCGTATGACATGATTCACCAAGTAATCTTTCAGATATGTTAGTAATGGCCGACAACCCTTCATTGCAAGTATAGACTCACACTAATCATTCTATGTGTTTATGTAGGACAAAACCATGAAAAAAGTACCTACTTTTAAGCCAATTATAGTAAATATGTAAACTACGGTTACCTCTGGCTTTCCTTGAGACATTTGATTGAAAGCCAATAATCAATTTATTTCTCCCTTAAAGCATTGGTATCAACCTGCCATACATGATTTGTATAAGTGATTTGATTCTTCAAAATTTAATCAGTGTTTTTGATTGTTAAGACAATTTTGAGTATGAAATCAAAATTTAATTGCTTTATGATTTTAAGAATTAGGGTTCTTATGATTCTTATATGAATATATGTATTGTGAAGATTAACAATAATTGTGAATAATCAAAAACAAAAAACACACCTCCGATCAAAACGTACTCTTGAATCTCGAATCTCAAATCTCGAATCTTGATTGAATCGGTACAGATGTCCCATCGTTTGTTGTTGTTGTTGTCTTACGTACCTTACATGTTCCATTGGAGATGATGGGTTGTGTAAAAAGGAGATGAGGGGTTGTGTAAACCGTCGAATAGCTATAGCGAGTAATAATGAGCTCGGGTTGTGTGCACAACAATAACTGTTATTATGTAATACTAATGATTAAGGTTTGATGAGGGCCGGTTTGTATTCTATGAGGAATGTTGAAGAATGTAACTGACCGAATGAATGAATTAAACTGCAGGAAGGAAGTAGATTTTGAGTTTAGAGCATTTAAAGACTGCGCAACTTGTACATTGTATCAACACTAATGACAATTAAATTAGAGGACCTAAGTTCACTAATGACAATTAATTAATGGGAGTACGCATCACCTTGCTGCACAACACGCTGCGCAACTTGTACATTGTATCAACACTAATGACAATTAAATTAGAGGACCTAAGTTTATAATATAATAGATTCACAACACGCAAAGAGTAAGTAAGAATCAACAATCTAATAAGCGAAGCCGTCTCCGTAGGATAAAAAGAATTTTGTTCAAAGAGGAATTCAAATCGCTATTTGTTACTAAAGGTAATAAATTTATCGTGCCATGATTGCATAAGAAAATCTTTTGTTCTTTTCATTTTTAAACTATGTCTCGTTAACAGGTGCAAAATTTTGTAGGCTAAAAATCTTACTTATGCTTTTTGTTTGACGGAAATACGTGCCGGAATTCTAAGAGATCAGAAAATTTTGTTTGTGTTTTGTGAATGAGATAATAATAATTATGTACACTACTATTCGTGTATGATATGGCTGCATTTTTACCAAAGCTATTAGAGAAAAACTTGCAAGAAGGTCTTTATATAATATTCAATTGTGATTATTTTGGTATGTACAACAACCAATGTTTAATTTGCGTGCTTTTTCATTTATGGCTTTTAAAACTTCTTTGTGATGCCATAAAATATTTGTGGAACCCTAAACCCACTCTCAAAAAAATTAACTCTGGCCATGGTGTCGACTCACTTTCTCAAAGAACATAGCCTCATATGCAATGAGCAAATGTTTTATTAACAATTAATCGAAAGTTGGGGAGTAACGTCAGCAAATCAACTTATTATTAACCGCTCAACTAAATATTTTCAGAAAAGTTTGAAAGCGGGCATATATCACTAAGGTAATGACTCACTCATTGGTAATAATAGAGTATACCTTAGTAGAACACACGGTGTTGGCAAGTTATAGGACTCGCTGGTACCCTATAACTCCGACCTATGGCTCCACTCCATACCCCACCCCAAGCTATTAGGTCTCGCGTCAAATTAACCACCCGAGGTTATCCAACATTTTGTTTTTTGTTTTATTAGTTAAGTAGTATGTGTCTTATCAACTTAAGTTACATCTTGAGTTATTGAAGAAAAATGCTAAGGAGACTGGTTCATTTTTATCATAAAACGAGCCATATAGTTTATGGTCACCTAATGCTCTTTGCGTGTAATGAAATAGACTGCTTTAATACATGTTCAAGTGTATATAGGAAAAAAATGTCTGTTAAGAATGTGGTGTTGTTTTTCTTAAACAAAGCATTCATACACGATAGTTAAGTTATATGTGGTTTTAATTCTATTAGACTCAAAACATTAACGTCAACTTAACATGATTCGATATGTCAAGCTAGGTCCAAAATAAGACCGAGACCAAAGTTCAACAAAGTATATGTCATGACACGCCGATAAGGGCAGCCTTACAAACTGGTTGAAATTGTGGATCTTACAAAGTTGTGACACCACTTTCCTATTAAATAGAGTACGTCAAACTAAAATAGGACATAACTTTAAAGCGCAATGACTTTCTGCTATCTTGACGTCGCGATCTCACTTTTTATCTATTGTTAAATCGAGTCACATTCTTTAATTTGTAACACCAATTTAATATTAACCTGCGAGATATGTTGAATAATGTGGTGGATAACCGTATTCAATTCGTTTACTAACACACACACTCTCTCTTTCGACCATGCTTTTACCAAAACCGGCTCGCACACACTAACATATAATTTAACAACAATGATAATAAAAACATCATCAACAACTTGACATGTAACAAATGAAAATGCAATAATCATGGCACATAAACAATTAATTGTGCTTCCTTATTGATTATTTTCCAATGGAGGCATAGCAAACAGGGAAACGCATATAGCGGCTAAGTTTTTCCTCGACAAACGAGGATGAAACATTCTTGATTGTTTTGGAGCATTTGGAGCTTCGACATCTTCATAATTGCTTTGTGGGAATTCTTCCTGGTTTAATGAACATCTAAAAGCAGGGACCTTTTTTGGTGTACTATATTCAAAATGCCATTTCTTTGCAATCACAACCTGCATTTTGCGTTAATATTAGTAGCATAACATAATCTTTACAAACACTATCATACTATACAGTAAACAACTTACAGCTTCTCGGATCGGTTTAGATACATGAAAAAGCCTCTTTAGATCATCATGATCCACTCCACACAATATCTTAATCTGTTCATGATTTAAGGAAATAAAATCAGCAAAATCACACAAAGACACGATAAATGAATAGCAATAAACCAATCACACGATAAATGAATAGCAATATCTTTGTGGGATTTTGCTGATTTTATTTCCTTAAATCTTGTACAGATTAAGATATTGTTTCGAGTGGATCATGATGATCTAAAGAGGCCTTTTCATGTATCTAAACCGATCCGAGAAGCTGTAAGTTGTTTACTGTATAGTATGATAGTGTTTGTAAAGATTATGTTATGCTACTAATATTAACGCAAAATGCAGGTTGTGATTGCAAAGAAATGGCATTTTGAATATAGTACACCAAAAAAGGTCCCTGCTTTTAGATGTTCATTAAACCAGGAAGAATTCCCACAAAGCAATTATGAAGATGTCGAAGCTCCAAATGCTCCAAAACAATCAAGAATGTTTCATCCTCGTTTGTCGAGGAAAAACTTAGCCGCTATATGCGTTTCCCTGTTTGCTATGCCTCCATTGGAAAATAATCAATAAGGAAGCACAATTAATTGTTTATGTGCCATGATTATTGCATTTTCATTTGTTACATGTCAAGTTGTTGATGATGTTTTTATTATCATTGTTGTTATTATTGTATTTTAATATCAAATCGTGACCGAGTAGCAATATGGCTGAAGAAAAGTAACATACAAGTATGACCGAAATTGCGACTGAAGTGGCGACTTCTACTGAGAATAACGATGTGTATAGCGACTTAATTAGCGGCATTTTATAGAAATAGCAACATAAATTGCGACTTATAATAATAAAGTCGCTATTCATTAGCTGCATATATTAAAACGCCGCTATAGTTGTCGCAAATTTTAGCGTCGAGGTAGACCAAGTCGCAAACATTTGCAACTCATATATAGCGACCTACCACCTCATGTCGCTAGATATGTCGCTGGCATCATATACGTCGCTAAATATGTCGCTACAAATGTCGCTAAAAGGCATTTTTCTTGTAGCGAATCAAATTGTAAAACACCAATATAGACCGACCACAAGAGATGGTAAGAACAATGGTTTCCACCGCGTATTGAGGGACGAAATTCGTAGGGCTGTTTGGAACTGTGGCGAGAATAAGTCTCCTGGCCCCGATGGTTATACGTCTGAATTTTTTAGAAAGTATTGGAGTCTTGTCGGGGCGGATTTTTGCGATGCGGTCGACTATTTTTTTAAGTCTGGTACGTTTCCAAGGGGTGTAACTCGTCTTTCATCGCCTTAATTCCTAAAGTTAATGATGCTAAGTTCGTTAATGATTTTCGGCCTATCAGTTTGATTGGATGCTGTCGGTACCTAAGAATCACTTTCACTTCATATTGAAACACAAGAAATTAAGATGAGAAAATATGAAAGAAGTTTAGAGAGAAGTTAGAGAGAGAA
>BQNB010204984.1:0-10650 GCA_026074375.1 Tanacetum coccineum | reverse complement strand
ATTCGGACTGTTCTTAGTTTAGCTATTTCTCGACATTGGCTTGTTCATCAGCTTGATGTCAAGAATGCTTTTTTACATGGTGATTATGTTTGTTTATTGCAGCGATCTCTCTACGGTCTTAAGCAGGCACCTCGCGCCTGGTTTCAGCGGTTTGCTGCTTACATTACTACTGTTGGATTTACTCCTAGTCGTTGTGACTCCTCTTTATTTATTTACAGATAGGGTGATGATACAGCGTTTTTGTTACTTTATTAGGTTGACATTGTTCTTACTGCTTCATCTGATCGTTTGCTACAGCAGATTATAGCTTCTTTACATCGCGAGTTTTCAATGACAGATTTGGGTGCACTTAATTATTTTTTGGGTATTTCAGTTACGCGTGACTCTTCTGGTATGTTTTTGTCACAGCGTAAGTATGCTATGGAGATTTTGGAGCGTGCTCATATGGTTGGCTGTAATTCTTCTCGGACTCCTGTTGATACTGAGTCCAAGTTAGGGGATGGTGGTACTCCGGTTGTTGATCCTACCTTATACCGGAGTTTAGCAGGTTCTCTTCAGTATCTCACATTCACTAGACCTGATATTACGTATGCTGTGCAGCAGGTTTGTCTTTATATGCATGATCCACGGGAGCCTCATTTCTCTGCTCTCAAGCGGATTTTGCGGTATGTTCAGGGGACTTTGGACTATGGTTTACAGCTATTTTCATCTACTACTGACTCCTTGATTGCTTATTCGGATGTTGATTGGGCTGGTTGCCCGACTACGAGACGGTCTACTTCGGGGTATTGTGTTTTTCTTGGCAACAACTTACTCTCATGGTCCTCTAAGCGTCAGCCGACGCTTTCTCGTTCCAGTGCTGAGGCTGAGTATCGTGGTGTTGCCAATGCTGTTGCTGAGACATGTTGGATCCGGAATTTACTTCGTGAGCTTCATACTCCTTTATCTTCCGCCACTATTGTGTATTGTGATAATGTGAGTGTTGTGTACTTGTCTTCTAATCCGGTTCAACATCAGCGTACCAAGCACATAGAGATTGATATTCATTTTGTTTGGGATTTGGTTGCTACTGGGCAGGTTCGCGTTTTACATGTTCCTTCTCGGTTTCAGTATGCGGATATCTTTACTAAGGGCTTACCTTCGGCATTATTTGATGAGTTTCGTGACAGTTTGAGTGTTCGTTGTACTCCCGCTCCAACTGTGGGGGAGTGTTAGCAGGCTTATGTTTGTAGGCTTGGCCCATGTTGGGCTTAGGGTTATCTTTGTATTACTTGTATTTATACTTGACACTTTGTATGGTTTCATAATCAATATACACAGAACATTGTATCATCCTACATGTATGTCTGTAAATAGGATAGTGTCAAAGTGTTTCAGTTAGAGGAAATTATTCATTTGAAAAAATATATAAGATTAACGTTAGAACCTTGAAAGACCAAAATTCCCTTGAGGGTGAGAGTGTTAACAGTGTATTTAAGTGAATTTGGAGATAGGGGTGAAATATGGACTCAATCATGAACACTTAAAAATTATTACAATCTGTTAGGGTGTTTAGGTCACCCTAATAGATTAACACATGTAATGATATACACAGACATAGGAGCTCTATTGTTATTTTGATATTTAAACTGAAAGCAAATAGATTACAACTCTTTGAGTGTAGGAGGTTCCAATTAAACAATGAAACTGGGTCGATTCATTCGTGTGTAGTACTTTCTTTTTTGCCTTTTGGATAACCCATTGTTCATCGTTATTGGTCGCAAATTGATTGATTATGATCGATTTTTACCTGTAAATATACTGTGTATTTGATCAGTTGAGCGCCTAAAACTAATAGGATTTTACATACATTTCGAAGTGTCAATGTCAAATGTAATTTATTGTTATTTATCAGTATGTAATTTACCTAATATGTTAGATCAATGTGATTATGATTTATTTCGTTGTTATCAGGTTGCCTTGGAGATATTTCTGACTGCAACTTACACGCTTACGTCCAAAACTACACTGAGGCTTGATATGGAAGCAGTTCCTGAGAATAAACCGACCTTGCCCCGATCATTTTAATTTCATTGAGAAGAATTAACAAAGAAAAGAAAAAGCGTATGAAGTTGCGTACGAGGCTTTATCATTTAGCAACTTTTGTATACTCATAAAGAGAAGTAATTGATGATGAAGGTTGGCTTCATACATAAGATATTAGAATGAGGTATCCTAGAGGTTGACTAAATACTATAGGCATGCAACCTGATTTTTTTGTTGCCGATTACGCTGCAAATTTGTAACAAAGACAGTTTTACGAAATATACATTTAAGTACTTCCGTAAACAAACACCCCGCAGCGAAAGCGCATGCTTATAACCTCGTTATTCTCAACAAACACTTTATGGCATGTGAATAACAATATTGAGAGTAGATGAAGGGTGCGCTTATTAAAAAAACAATAGCAGTAAGCGGTAGCAGTGAACAATATTTGTTTTTTTTTCAAATAAAAATGTTTGATAACATATGTAGATGTAATTATAAATGTGTAAAATGACATATATACATATTTAAATAGAACTTGGTTATACGTGTGAAATTGTCGTGTGTTATTTACGTACACAACCACAACATGGTTATCTTTAACCTTCATTTGTGTACAAATAACTAGAATATATGTGTATTGTGATGCATCCATAGCAACATAACACATAAACACAAACTAAACTGTCACAGCTCACCGCTTTTTTGCCACATCTTCTTAAATAAGTATTGGAGAATTAACTTTTGTACAAAATAGCCATAGGTCACCGCTCTTTTGCCAAACGAGCATTAAAAATCAAAATGTTCACTGCTCAGTTATCAAACGACCACTAAAAATCAAAATGCTAATTGCTCCCCAAAAAGCTCCACACCGCTCCGCGCCAAACATACCCGAAGCATAATGAGTTCTTGTAGGAAGTAAATTAAGTAAGTATAGCTTTTACCCTTGTTTCTTTTTAAAACATTTGCTTATACATCCATCCAAAGATGCAAAATTACATATATATTCAAAATATGCATACAAATTATTGTATCATGTGCGTTAAAAACTTATATCAAAAAATATATATGCAATTATTCACCTTCTAAAAAATATATATGCAATTTTTTTTATAGTTGTGTATTTCTTAACTAATAAAATCCAGATTTCTGAATGAAACTCCATCACATTATGTCTCTGATAATGTAAAAATGAGATAAAAAGACCTTTGGCTAGATCTTATATGCACAAGCATACAAAAATAAGTGTTAAATTTCAACTTTCCCATTCGTTTATAATTGTCCATGTGTTACGTGTGTTGCATTTATTAAACAGGATTTATAGCGTGGCTCAAATTTAAAAATGTAAAAAAAAAGTCTTTACAGGATTTATACGTGTGATAGAAGGAATAAAGGGAGCTTGTATCCACAGCAAGAAACAACGCACATTTTGTTTTTAAGAAAGATACATAAATATATTTCTTATAAATGCATGTGAATTTTTCTTTTGGTTATGAAACTGTGTATATACTAAACACCTCATAGAATGATCTTAATTAAGATGTTATAATGTTTATAAATTTCGTTTTGCTAATTAAACAAGTATTTTAGTATTTTTGTATCAAAAAAATGCATCAAATACATATTAATGAGCATTGAATACTTACACGTAGCAACAGTGTATTGTTTGATCAGTTAAATCGTTTAATTATTTTACTTTTTTTTTCACCAAAAATATCACATATGTGTATGTTAGTATATTATTTGATTTCATGCCTTTTCATATAACTAAATTTAATAATGCAATTCATATTTTTTAGAGTAAAGTGCATAAATCGTCTTTAAAGTTTGGCCAAATTGCATGTTTCGTCTCAAACGTTACGAAAGTACAAGGATTGTCCTTGTGGAGAAATCTTTGGTGGCGGGGACGATACTTGCACCAAAGGTTTCTTTAAAGGTTTCTCCACAAGGACGATACTTGCACCAAAATGTTCTCCACAAGGACGGTCCTTGCACTTTCGTAATGTGTGAGACGAAACATGCAATTTGACCAAACTTTAAGGATGGTTTATGCAATTTACTCTATTTTTTATCTATTACCGTTTATGTCATTCAATATTTGTAATCATTTTGACGTATTACCGAAAAGAATAAGAAGTTGAATTTAAAACTTTAGACACTATTTTTTTATAAAATCGTACGTAAGTTAAAAACATTGCAATGTTTGACTTATTTTATTCAAAGTTTAGAGACATTATCATTCATATATTGTATTTATAACAAAATTGATGAATTTTAACCTATTACCAATGTAATGAGAAGTAGATAATAATGATTTTAAAACCTTTTTTTAATGATATACATTGTATAAAAAAATTGCTAAACATTTATTAGATATTTGATGATTAAATTTTTTCATATACAAGATTGTAAAAAGTAGAAGTTTAAGATGATTTTTTAACTTGATACATAATTTAGGGGGTGCTATGAAACTTTTTAATTGAATATTTATTATATCTATATAAATGTAAACAAACAAGGTTTTGATACCCGCGCTTCGTTGACGCGCCTTTTATAAGTAAAAGAATTTGATCAAGATAGTAATCCGGGCACAAACCAATTTGTCACATGAGTTGATTAATTTTCCTCGATGCGTATATTCTATATAAGTTCATAACAGAAATAAAAGTGAATATCAAAAACCAACTTCCGATTAATCACATCATAAAATGATTACAGAATGGAAATTACGTACAGTCCCAAAATGAGGTGAGTTATTTTGCATACTAGTTTCTCCCTACATATTAAGGGACAAATCTAGACCATCCATTTCATTAAATTAAAAAGACAAGATTTAAAATTAAAAAAAACATGGAGAGACCAAAAGTGTAAATTTACTAAAAATCACACTAACCACCTCTTCATTATTTGTAGAGTTGACAAATCTTGCCAAAATTGCAATTAATTAACCTTTTTGACATTTTGTGTTTTTTTTACGTTTTTACTTTTTTACGTATTTGTACGTTTTTTTACGTTCTTATACGTTTTTGTACGTTTTCATACGTTTTCGTCCGCTTTCGCACGGATTCGTACGCTTTCGCGTGTTTTCTTTGATATCTCTCCCCACCCCTACCCGACTTCGCAAGTTTTGCACGTTTTGTTCTTTTTAGACGTTCGCACGGTTTTTTATTGATTCTCGCACCGATTCTAACGTTTTGGCCCGTGTTTCGTAGTTTTGCACGGTTTCATTACGTTGTCGTATGTTTTACCACTATTTCATTCTGTTTATCGTTCCGCTTTCGCACACGTTTTTTTCGTTTTCACTCGTTGTCGTCTGTTTTTGGATTATTTTCTTACGCTTTCGTACCGCCATTTGCCGCGTTTTTTCGGTCGGATTTCAACGCTGTTATCGTCTGCTTTCGAAGAGTTTTCCCCTGGATTTCGCGCGTTTCGGCTGGATTTCGTGCGTTTCGGCCGGCATTCGCGCGTTTCGGCCGGCATTCAAGCATTTCGGCCGGCATTCGCGCGTTTTCGTCCGCCTTCGCGCCTTTTCGTCCGCGTTCGCGCCTTTTCGTCCGCGTTCGCGCGTTTCGTCTAGCTTTCACGCGTTTCGGCCAGCTTTCGCGCGTTTCGGCTAGCGTTCGCGCGTTTCGTCTAGCGTTCGCGCGTTTCGGCCAGCGTTCGCGCGTTTCGACCAGCGTCCGCTCGTTTAGACAGGCCTCCGCGCGTTTCGGCTGGTCTCCGCGCGTTTCGGCCGGCCTCTGCTCGTTTCGGCCGGCGTTTGCGCGTTTCGGCCTGCGTTCGCGCGTTTCGGCCTGGGTTGGCCCGTTTTGGTCAGCTTTCGCGCGTTTCGCTCTGTTTTCGCATGTTTTCGTCCGTTTTCCCAGGTTTTCGCTCGTTTTCGCACATTTTCTTTTGTTTTCGCACGTTTTCCTTCGTTTTCATACGTTTTCGTCTGTTTCTGTCGTTTTCAGACGTTTCTATCTGTTTTCATAAGTTTCAGTACGTTTTCTTACATTTTCGTTTATTTTTTACGTTTTTGTCCGTTTTCGCACATTTCTGTCGATTTTCGTCACTTTTCACACCTTTTGTCTGCTTTCGGCTGTTTCAGACGGTTTCTTTTGTTTTCATACGTTATCTATCATTGATGTTATACCAAAAACCTTAAAACCCTTAACCACTAAACCCTATACCAAAAAAACCCTTAAACTCCTAACACCTAGGTTATAATTATCACAGTGGTATATACTTAAACCTTCACCCACTAACCACTAAACTATATTACCAAAAACCCTTTATCAAAACCTAAACAACCTAAACAACTATAACCTTTACCAAAAAACACATTTAAACCAATAAAACCGCTAAACCCTATAGCAAAAACCTTAAACCCCCTTCCCTAACCATTAAACAGTATACCAAAAACCTTAAACCCCTAACCACTAAACCTTATACCAAAAACCCTAAACCTTTAACTGCTAGGTATAATATCACAAGTGATATATACATAAACTTTAAAATCTATACCAAAAACCATAAATCCCTAACCACTAATCCCTATACAAAAACCCTAAACGACTTACCATTTAGGTATAATATCACACAACGTGATATATACATAAACTTTAAAATATATACCAAAAACTCAAAACCCCTAACCATTAAAGCCTATACCCAAACCTAAACCCCCCCAACTACTAGGTATAAATTATCCCAAGAGATATATACATAAATTTAATTTCTATACTAAATAAATCCTAAAACCTCTAACTATTAAATCCATATACCACAAAAACCTTCAAACCTATAACGTACTAGGTTATATTATCACAAGTGATATATAATAACTTTAAATATCTTACCAAAAACCCTATAAACTTATACAAAACTTTTTAAAACTCCCTAACAACTAGGTATAATATTCATAAGTGATGTATACATAAACTATAAAAACCTACATACAAAAACCGCTAAACCCCTAACCACACTAAAACCCTATACAAAAACCCTAAAATACTCTAACAATAAACTCTATACAAAATCTAACCAACTAACCGCTAAATCCTATCACCATAAAA
Organism: Tanacetum coccineum; assembly: GCA_026074375.1. NCBI lineage: Eukaryota > Viridiplantae > Streptophyta > Magnoliopsida > Asterales > Asteraceae > Tanacetum > Tanacetum coccineum. The sequence goes on along the minus strand of BQNB010204984.1, from coordinate 3,568 downwards.
CCACAATCCCCTCCTAACCACATAAAACCATATACTCAAAAACCCTAAACCCCTACATCCTAATGTATAATATCCCGAGTGCTTATACATAAAGTTTAACAATTCCATATAAAACCGTTAAACCCACTAACAATAATCTCATATACCAAAAAACTCTAAACCCCTAACATAGGCTATAATATCACAAGTGATAATACAGAAACTTTAAAGAAATATATACAAAAACCCTAAAACCCCCTAACAGTAAAACCCTATAACAAAAACCCTAAAGCCCTAACCACTATATATAATATCACAAGTGATATATATATATATATATATATATATATATATATATATATATATATATATATATATATATATATTATATATTTAGATATATTTATATTATTATATATATATATATATTATATATTAAATTTTAAAAATCTATACCAAAAACCCTAAACCCCTAACCTTTAAACCCCATACAAAAACCTTAAACCTCATATATACTAGGTATAATATTACAAGTGATATATACATAAACTTTACAATCTATACCAAAAACCTTAAACCCCTAACCACTAAACCCTATACCAAAAAGCTTAAACCCCTAATCACTAAAACCTATATCAAACACCTTAAACCCCTAACCACTAAAACCTATACCAAAAACCTTAAACACCTAACCACTAAACCATATACCAAAACCCTAAACCCCTAACCACTAAACCCTATGCCATAAACCCTAAATCCCCCTCCCTAACCACTAATCCCTATACCAAAAACCCTAAACCCTAACCACTATATATAATATCATAAGTAATATATACATATTGGTTCATTTGTAATATCACTGGTGATAAATATAATATTTATCAACTAAGATTCACCCGTAGCTTAGCAATTATTACCTCTGACATTGAAATATCACTAGTGATAAATAAATGTGAACCTTTATTAACTAAAATTCACCAGTGGCTTAACTTATTACCACCAACATCGTAATATCACAAGTGATAAATATATATTAATAAAATCTCATGTGATAAAACAATATAATGTGACACCAATTATAGTATTCCATATATGATTAACATCACAGGTGATAAAGCTATATAATGCGACTATAATTGTGGTTATTTTTGAAAATTTTAACATGTAATTAATGGTATCTATCCCTTGTGATATTAAACTGTTAGTTGGAATTAAATGGTTAAACTCTTTAGGCAATTCTTATTTTGCTCAAAAGCAAACACTTGTTTGATTTTAAGACTACGTCAAGTTTCTATTTTCATAGTTTGTTTCCTTTTTATTCATTTTGGTATTTGTAAGTGACAATTATTTATCTCTTGTGATATAACACTATAAGGAAGATGGGGAGTACTCTATTTAAATTGTCGTTCTTAGCCACTTAAGAGTAACATCTCATGTGCTAAAGCAATATAATGTGACACTAATTCTGGTATTCTACAAATGAGTAATATCACATATGATAAAGCATTAGAATGTAATATTAATTCTGGTATTTTACACATGAGTAATATCAAAGGTGATAAAACAATAAAATGAGCAAAAGTAGACAACATTCATGTCTAGCTATATCATGAGATATTACTCATGGGAAAAAAATTAGATTTTATTACTTTATCACCTGATATATTATTATAAAATGACTAAGACATATCATTTAAATATTTTTCAACTTTGATACATTGTTATATCACTAGTAATAAATAAGTGTCACTTACAAATACCAAAATGAATAAAAAGGAAGCAAACTATGAAAATAAAAACTTGATGTATTCTCAAAATCAAACAAGAGTTGCATTAATTTATATGACATATCTCACTTGTAATATTTCATAAACATAGTTAATGTCTTGTGAAAAAATATACAAAGCAATGAAATATCACATATGATACTAAAGGTTAAAAAACATACTTATTTGTTTTTTAAATATCACAAGTGATATTAGACATTAACTATGTTTATGAAATATCACAAGTGATATCAGACATGTCATATAACAAATATCATAAGCGATATTAGATATTAAATATGTTTATGAAATATCACAAGTGATATTAAACATGTCATATAAAGAGGGTGATAGCGGTCGCGCGTTGAAATTTTTAAGCATATTCGGGTCGGGTTAGTCGGGTCTAAAATTTTATTCGGGTCAACCCGAGTAACCCAAATACTAAATAGGGTCGGGTATCGGGTTAACCCGAATTCTTATTTTGCTCAAAAGCAAACACTTGTTTGATTTTAAGACTACGTCAAGTTTCTATTTTCATAGTTTGCTTTTTTTTTATTCATTTTGGTATTTGTAATGACAATTATTTATCTCTTATGATATAACACTTTAAGAAAAATGAAGAGTATTTAAATTGTCATTCATAGTCACTTAAGAATAATATCTCATGTGATAAAGCAATATAATACGAAACTAATTCTGGTATTCTACATATGAGTAATATGTGATAAAGCAATAAAACATAACATTAATTCTGGTATTTTACATATGAGTAATATCACAGGTGATAAAGCAATAAAATGAGCAAAAGTAGACATCATTCATGTCTTGCTATATCACCTGAGATATTACTCTAAAGTGACTAATTTCATATTGCTTTAGCACATGAGATGTTACTCTTAAGTAGCTAAGAACGACAATTTAAATAGAGTACTCCCTATCTTCCTTATAGTGTTATATCACTAGTAATAAATAAGTGTCACTTACAAATACCAAAATGAATAAAAAGGAAGCAAACTATGAAAATAAAAACTTGATGTATTCTCAAAATCAAATGAGTATTGCTTTAATTTAGCATTGCTTTTGAGCAAAATAAGAATTCACCTAATGAGGTTTAACCCTTTTATTCATACTAAGATTATAGTATCACAAGTGATAAATAAAATTGATTACATGTTAAAGATTTCAAAAAGAACACAATTTTTGAGCAAAGTTTCATTCTTGAGCAACCCTAAACCGACAATAAAACATTTCTTGTGCTTGTCTATTGCGGTGAAAGACATAAAAATCATTAAGTACCTGAAAAGTATAAAAATATTAGAAAACACATAGGTGATAATATATAAAAAATATACAAAGCAATGAAATATCACATATGATACTAAAGGTTAAAAAGCATACTTATTTGTTTTTTAAATATCACAAGTGATATTAGACATTAACTATGTTTATGAAATATCACAAGTGATATCAGACATGTCATATAAAGAGGGTGATAGCGGTCGCGCGTTGAAATTTTTAAGCATATTCGGGTCGGGTTAGTCGGGTCTAAAATTTGATTCGGGTCAACCCAAGTAACCCAAATACTAAATAGGGTCGGGTATCGGGTTAACCCGATTGACCCGAATAAGGATTTTTTATTTTTTTTAACATAAATTTTATATATTTTGTATTTAAAAGAATAAAAAAAAGATTTTATTTACTTTTTACACATATTCGGGTGACCCGAACCCGAGTAACCCATGAGTTTTAAAAAACGCGATGCGCTTCGACGCAATAAGGGTCAAAAAGCCAAGACGCGAGGCGCCAAGGCGAAAGCACACATG
>BQNB010204982.1:0-10650 GCA_026074375.1 Tanacetum coccineum | reverse complement strand
GCAGCTACACTCACTTATGCCCCGGGAAGTATCGTTTTCTCTTTAATTTTCCCTATTTTTATATTTATTAGTTTTTCACATTTAGGGCAATATTCAACTTAAGTGTGAAGGAGAAGTCAAATAGGAAAAAATAAATATATCATTTCCCTCCATGTTTACCCTACAATCTGGCCACGTTTTAACTGATATTTTATAAAAAAATTAATATATAGTTTTTCTTCTAAAAAAATTAATAAATAAAAAATGTATCCCACTTAGTAAGGCAAATCCTACTCGGATTGAAATCATTGCACAAAAATAATTCACTAAATTGTAAGGTCAATTCTAGCCTTTGATGCATATCTTCTGCATATTCTATGAGAGTGTCGGTAATTTAGTAGCTCTAGAACTTGTGCTTGATTATCATTTACTAGACTGTAGTGGGGTTAATTTATAGACAATTTCATATGATAAGAGGTAAAATAATCCCTATGTAATCCCAATACTCCGCAACACTCGCTTTCAGTGCTAAAATATCCATGAATAATATGCTCAATGTCTAAGTTCTGTGCCAGCCTTAGTTATCATTATCGTATGGTATTGAAAAATGTATGTTATAAGGATTTGGTTTGGCACATAATATTATGTTTCTCATGTTCACCACATCATATTCCCACATTTTTCCTCTTTGAGATTTTATCTGGTGTTCACGCCTTATCGGTCATGTTTATGTGTCTTGTACAAGCATATGGTAGCTATCTAATTTATGTTTGTGCAAAATTGAGTGATCTCACAAATATAAAACCCTATATGAGTAACTTATGTGAATAAATAAATATATTCATTATGTGAGGTGCTTATGTTATATGTCGATGCCTGAAACCAGATAAACACTTGTTAAATAAAAACTAATTTCTTCACACCCACGATAAATGAATCTTGTTTTCTCGCTCTGATTGCTTGAGGGCAAGCAATAGCTAAGTGTGAAGGGATTTGATAACGCCTTAATTATACATATTTTCGGCGGCGTTATTGTATATATTATTATCATTTCTCATGAACTTTTGATACTTAATAGCATGAAATATGTGCAGGTTCACTTGAAGACTGTTCAAGCTCAAAATGCAAGTGTTATAAAAAGGCTCAAAGATTTTGTTACCATTGAAGATGTTGGTAGAAATATTACGATATTTAATCTATACATTCTCTTAATGTTTTGGTAATGACAAACATGTAACTTATAACAACATAACTGTAAAGTCTAAAAGTTGCCCGTGATCAAAATGATCAATGCATTCATACGACAAACATCTCTCGACATCTCAAGTCCGCTTCACGATGTTTGCACCCCGAACGTAAAATTCACTTAAGGTAATGAAATAAATAAATGCTTAATTATTTATGATTCAAAAGAATTTTATTTTTCTTAACCTTACATTTTTATAAAAGGTAACAAACATTTTTAAAACTCATACAAAATATTTTTGTATTTAAAAGAAATGTTTTATTTAAATAAATATTTTGAATTCAAATTTTCTACCTAAAAACAGCTAGAAATGTTTCAGAAAACACCTCTTCCAGAAAAGACAAAAGAGGGAGCGTCTAGACTGGGCGGCCCCCTTAATTATAAAGGGTGACCCCTTTAATTATTAAGGGGACCGGCACCCTAACTAAGGGGACCGCCCAGACAAAAAGTCAGCTCAGCTGGTCTATAAATACTGGACTATTCCCCACTGATTTTCTCACCTTTTGCACTCATTCTTTTCTGTCTAAAATCAGTTTATACATCACCTACAATCCTTTGATCATTTAATCTTAAGCATTTGTTTCCAAGTGATTCAAGCTTATTCCTCCAAGTGCAAGAGAAGAACTCTCGTTATCATCAAGATACGAAGTTATGTAGTTTAGTTAGTGCATTCGTGACATGTCTTACATTCACAATGTATAGATCGAGTCCATGTATTCCAAACTTGTGTAATAGTTAGATCGTGGTGATCATGGTGTGTATAGTTGTTAGATCGTGGTGATCATAGAAAGTATAGTTAGATCGTGGTGATCATAGAAAGAAGAGTTAGATTGTTGTGATCGTGTTAGTGTCTAGGTGTAGTGAAGTGAAGTTGTGCGGTGAAGTGAAGTTGTGTCGTGAAGTGAAGTTGTGCGGTTAGTATTTTAGTCCTCAAAATACATAAGTTGTGATAGATTGGTTCTAGCTATGATTAGAACTCGACATTTGGCTTAGTGTCAGAAATCGGTGTAAGCTTAGTTGTGTTCGGTTTTCTCCGCCTAAAGGGAGCTTGTTGACTAGTGAAGTAACTCTCGAGTTGGGTACTCGGGGAGTGGAGTAGGGCGAAGAGGTGCTTCGTGACCGAACCACTATAAATCATCGCGTCCGGTTTGCACTTTCTTTTACTTTTCGCTTTACATCTTTATTTACCTTATCGCCTTACATTTATATTTTCATTAGATCTATATGTGTGTTGATTGTTGCTTATATTGTTTGGATGTTGATTATGTCATGGATAGAAGTTAACATTATGATTGTGTTTATATTGCTATGACATGTTCTAGTGGATATAGATGTATTATTCACACTCATCACATTGCATCTAACTTGATGGATAATTTGATACAAAACATTTTAAATTTTTAAATGGAAATGTATTCACCCCCACCCCCCCCCCCCCCTCTACGGTTTCAACAATTGGTATCAGGAGCCACGTGTTAGCCTTAAAATATGTTGACTTATATGGAATTACTTTAGTAATCATTAGGCAAGACTTGCAGGGACTAGAATTGTTAAGTTAGAATAGTGTCTCTTGTCTTGACCTATATATACCCCTCCATACTTCCATGGAGGGGTGAGGATTCATTTTGTATCTCATTAGGTGTGTGTTGTTTCTCTCTCTAAAAGCACTTACATCTTTCATTTCTCTCACTAAATAAAATGGCTACTTATTTGTTTCATCCTCCCCGGCCTCCAAATCTTGTTTAGCTAGTGATTTCATCTTGGGCTTACGTCGATGTCGGCTTATTTATATGGGCTTATATGGGTTTTTGTTTTGGTAAACTTTGGAAGCAATTTACGTGTTTTTTGGTTGGTGTGTTAAACCTCTTCAAAAGATGTGTATTATGTATACACGTATTTTTGTTTTTCCTTGGTTACGGCTTATTCAGTTAATAAGTAACTTATTTTAGCCATTTTTTAAGTTTTAAACGTAGCTTATTTTCCAGCTTATTAGAGTGCTTATTTCTGGGTATATTATCTGGACACAGTTTGAACACAAGGACAAGACAAGGGAACACATATCCATTTTAAAGCTTCAAAGGACGATTTTTGTTGGTTATGCTAGAAGACAAGAACAAGGACGATAAGGACAACCGAATTAGCAACCCTTTATCAACCGGACTCACAGCTCCTTTGTTCACCGAACTCGCAGTTTCTTCTTTCATCGAACTCGCAGTTTATTCTTTCACCAGATACGTAGTTGTTTAGTATTAACCAAATTCATAATATTGAGGCAACCGGATTCACAGGAGACTGTGTCAACCGAATAAGCAACTCTGACTGAAACTAAACTCTAACAACAACATCAACAACATCGATAGCATTATCAACAAATCCATTTACTAAACGTAGTAAACCCTCGTCACAAATTCAATAAACCAACAAATCCAACTCCCAATCTAAACCTAATTCCCATCGTCACATTTAATCTCACCCTTCTCCATCACACATCAACAAGAATCGAACTATTAAATCAAGATCTAAGATTGTGTTTTGTGTTTTACAAATAGAGTTCAAGACCTTATAATGATCAATAACACGAAACCTACCCCATCATCGATCTGTGATGGTAAATAAAACCACTTTTGATTTACGAAATTAAAGATAGTCTTATAACAATTATGCTATAAACTATGCTTTATTTTGATTGACTCAATCAATAAAAAAACAAAAAACAACCCTACCCGAGACCACATATAATGATCTTGAAGCCGATACTCTTGGTTCTTCTTTCGTCGGTGTGTGCTAACTGAAACGGTGTGATATATTTGGAGTATGGTTGCGTCTGATACTTATGAGAAGTATTAAGGTTGTGGAAACGCTAGATGCTCCTTACAATTAGGGTAGGGATATGTACTGATTCGTGGGTTTGAAGAGATTGGAGTTATAAGGTTGAACGTTCCTGTGTTGGATATTGGTTGAAGGGATAAGAGTCTTGTTATCATTTTGGGAGAGATGAGGATGACTGCGTGAGTTTAAGGTGTAAATTGATTAGGGTTTGAGAAAAATTAGGGTATGTGGGATATATATCTCTAATTTTTATTTGACCGGGTATGCTTAGTGTGTGATGGACTTGGGCTTTGTCAAAAAGTGGGCTGGAGTTTTAGATTTTGTGTTACACCAGATTCATATCAATAATTTTGCTATTATAATGATTCAGTTATGGACCGAGCATAATTAAAGGATTTGGGCTGGACTTGATTGAGTTATAATCCAAAAATTTTACATAGTTGTGGTGCTAGTAATTATTGGATTAAGCCGAGTATCAAAACACGATCATGACAAGTTGAACTAGACGATGTAGATTCGTTACTGACAATTCAAATAACATTTGTACTAGTTTAACGACATTCTTGAACCACAACACAACAAACACGATACATAACACTAAAAATGATCCTAATAAGATTCACTAAAACAACAAATGGCTAAGGATTCGGATTACGATGACAAGTGATCACGAAGTTGATTTGGTATCCCTTATTTGTGATTAAAATGGGTTTCACGAAGGCGTCTACTTATTTTATCATCGAGACTTCCTTCTACTTTCTACCCCTTTTCTTCAAACCCAATCTATCGATTGATGACTTGCTTGAACGTATACAGCTTATGATTAAGACTTGGATTATCTAGTTATTTCCTGATGTAAGGAGTTACATTGTAGTGCTCACGGGTTATAGCTATCACTTAAAGGAGTTACATTGTAGTACTCAGTGTCACACGCAGATGTCGATGTAGATAATTTCAAGAGGTGTTGTACTTTTTATACTTTTCTGGTTGAGTATAGAGTACTTATAGATTTAATCTTACATCATTCTTCAATCAACAACAGTGAAAGCTTAAGTAACAAATTTGGGTGATTTTACTTCAGTTTCAAGTTTGGTATATTGAGTTTACTTCACCAAGTGGTCATAACAATAGCTGACAGAATAAGAGGTTGGTAAGTTAGCTAGAGAGTTTAAAGGTTGAGATGTAATCAGCAATTCTCACGGGATATTATTGTGCTATTCCAAGACAATGGTACTTCACAGTCTAAGCAAAATTCTCAAAGTTCTTCAACGACATTCATATACAAGACCTTGATTATACCAAGTTTTTCTTGATTCTTGCTTCATCTCCTCTACGGTTTCTGAAGACAAGAGGGTAATGGTTTGTTTGGATTTCAATATTTGTGCTTAAGACAAGAACTTCTCGAGTATATAGACGTACACGACAATGATGCTTCCGAGAGTTCGCAACCATCATTGGGGAAAATGTCTACATCCGGGACTTAGTTGACTTTGATGTTACCATGTCAACTTCTAGGGGGAAGTAGTGTATACTACTTTACTTAATATGATTTGTGTAGTATTCTGCATATGTGAGAAGAATTGTTACTGATTTCTCGCATGTACCCCCGAACGAATATTCACCAAGACCCAATGACAAGTAGCAGTAGTAATTGGCGTGGTTTTTCTTCTATAAAATTCCAATGTGCACGTCAATGACATATAGAAGATGGTTAAAGCTGCATTAAAGTTTCAGAATCTGCTCAAGATAGGGATGTTGGTTTAGGGAGAAGCTGATTCAGAAACTTTGCCAAAAAGAAGTCTAAGAAGAAATCTTTTAAAGACATGCTGCATGAATTAGGGGGAACTTAATCCAACTCATGCATACTACAATGGTTCCTGTACAAGTAAAGACACTGAAGATCCAAGCTGGAGTACAAGTTTCAAGACCAGGAGAACTCAGAAGACATCTTCAGCTTTGGAAGCGCTTTGGAAGACTTTATTTGTGTTGTATTTGTACCTGATAGGAACATTGTAAGTAATTCCATATGTCCACATATTGGGGGAAGATTGTTAGCCTTAAAATATGTTGACTTATCCGGAATTACATTAGTTATCATTAGGCAAGACTCGCAGGGACTAGAATTGTTAAGTTAGAATAGTTTCCCTTGTCTTGACCTATAAATACCCCCTCCATACTTCCATGGAGGGGTGAGGATTCATTTTGTATCTCACTAGTGTGTGTCTTTCTCTCTCTAGAAAACACACATCTTACCTTTCTCTCTCTAAATAATATGGCTAAGTTCTTGTTTAATCCTCCCCGACCTTCGGATCGAGTCTAGATAGTGATATCTTATTGCTTACACGATGCATGAGAAATAATCAACATTGTTCTAGCAGCCTCCACTAGCGTGAGGTTTCTTCGTTTCACTACTCCGTTTTGTTGAGGGGTTCTGATAGAAGATGCTTGGTGAGAGATGCCAACACTATTAAAGTATTCTTGAAGCACTTGATTTTTGAATTCTGTGTCATTGTCGGTTCTTACAATAATGACTGGAGCTTGCAGGAGAACTGTAATTTTCTTGAGAAAGGTTTTAATCTCCTCTGTTGCTTCATCTTTTGATTTGAGAAAGTGTACCCACGTGTAATGAGAGTAATTGTTTACAATCACCAGAACGTACCGCTTCCCATTTATGCTTTCGACTCTCATTGGACCATACAAACCCATATGAAGAAGATGTAACCTCTGCTTGGAATTCAAAACTGGTTTGGGTGGGTGAGATGCCCTTTTGTTTTTTCCTTGCTCACAAGAGGGACAAAGATGTTCTTTATGATATTTGAATTTTGGAAGACCGGTAACAAGATCATTTTTGGCGAGGTCATTTATGGTGTCAAAGTTGAGGTGGGATAAACGTTGATGCCATAACCATGACTTGGTAGAAGTGGAATGGGCCATGAGGCAAATTGGAGATGCAGAGGCCATATCATGGAGATTGATGGTGTACAGGTTGGTTGTGCAATTTCCTTTTAACAAATCAACACCTTCAAGATTTCTGACGAAACAAGTGTTTCTTCTAAAAGCGACCTCTAAATTTGAATCACAAAACTGCCCAACCGAGAACAGATTATGCCTCAAGCCCTCAATGAAATAAACCCCGGTGATTAAAATATTTCCCCATTGAAGATCACCATAAGCCAGAATTGCAGCAACATGATCATTTCCAAAGCGGACAGTTCCCAAAAACTTCCAGATGAAATTGACGAGAAGCTTTAGATTCCCGGTCATATGCTTGGAACAACCCGAGTCGACACACCATAAACAAATTTGGATAACCTGCCAAGAAAAGAAGTGGAATTTAGAAACCGTTTGATAGTAGGTTCTTAAGGGTTAGAAGTACATGCATTATCACCATTTGAGCAGTCAGACTGACACTCAGATTCACTAGATGTGATTATTTTTCCTTTAAGGTCAAAAATTCTTCTAGTTGGTGACTACCTAAGGAATGCTCTAGGTTTCCTAGGCTTAGGTGAAGCAAGTCTTTCTTTGGACCTTACATTCTTAGGTTTATTAACCTTTGGCTTGATTTTCTTTTGATTTGCAATATTTGAACCATTTGCCTTTTGTTTCTTACCACAAGAATTCATGCCATTCACATAATTAATCACACAGACATCATGATTAGCAGTAATTAAACATTGCTTACACATAGCACAAACAACTTTAGATTTATCATTCTGAATAGCAAGCTTAACGTTATTACATTCAGATGACATATGTTTCTTATTCTTAGAAAGCAGTAAATTCCTATGGTGTTCTTCTACTTCAACTTCTTTATTCTTGATGCAACTACTCTTAGACGCAGAAGGGACCCTATCATTCTTTGTATTGCTCCTAGGCTGTGGCCTTCTGGTCTTAGCAGTGTTGTCTACTCCTGTAGAAGACAAACCATTTGAGTCAGAATTAACATCTTTCTTAGTGATGACATGAGGTTGTGAAACAGTGATCAAATTTATCATAACACTTGCTCTAACTTTGTTGATAGGCACAAATTTATCTTCCCTAGAAGTCTTACGGGGATTAACTCTAAACATTCCAGGGGCAATCACATTATCATTTGTTACAACTTTTGATTCTATGAGGGTAGGTACTGAGTTTGAAGTGACAGGTTTTGACATATCATTTGTCTCAACAACCTTGGGAATGATCTTAGATTCTGGGAAGAGTCACAGGATAAAGTTTTGTTCTCGAGGTTGATAAAATTTCCAACTTAGTATTCGCACTAGTACCTTTTGTAGTGTCCTTTTGTCCAGAAACCTTATCAAATAACTAGGCTCTTAGCTTAGCATTTTCATAGATCGTGTCATGTAATTTGTTTTGCAAAGAGTCAATTATTGTTTTGGTTTGAGCCCGTGTCACATTGATAGAGTCAAACAGGTTCTTGTATGTGGTCTTAAGATGAGCATTTTCTTTAGCATAATTCAAAACTTGAAACTCTAACTCGACGTTCTCATTCTCTAGTTTCTAAGACAAAGAATCAAGGGTATTTGATACACACGGAGTATCCTTATTTTTACCCTTTTGATCTCCCAACTGAGCTTGCAACCGTTCGATCTTTTGTTGCATGTCATTATAAGCTTTATCATACGAAATTTTGTCATATTTGCATTCTTCACATTTTTTGTACCAATCATTCTAAAGTTTAGCATATTCCTTCTCCTTTTTAACGATACAATTTTCAAAACATTCTTTCGTACGTTCAAGCTCAGTTTGGAGATTTGATGTATCTACAACAGAATTACTTTACACAATAAACATAATATCTTGACTGACAACTGCTCTCAAGAGACGCTCAATTTCTAATTCCAATGCCTTGTGCTTAGCAAGAGATTCATCAACTTCTTTTGCAAGAGATTTTAAGTCCCGAACAAATTTGGCTGCTCTTTCAAAAATTGTATTTCGAAATTTTGCACTCTAGCGTCAACTTGGTTAACGATAGGGAAAATTTCATCTTTTACAATTTTGTGAATCTCTTGGTGGACAGAAGACGACCAATTGTGTATATCTAAAGTCATTTTTTGTTTGACAACGCGTTGAAGAGTCACAATGGTACTTTTTACCTCATTTAGAAATTTTTGTGCAACACTTGGTGTAGTATCATCCGAAAACTCTTCATTTGGTATTGAAATTGATTTAGAAACATTGGCCGTTTTGGAAGTATTTGAAAAATACAGATCTTCACATGACTTGGCCGTTTGAGAAACAAAAACCCCCGAAAGGTGATTAATCTTTGTATAATTTGCTGGTTTTATTTCTTTGTTCAATTGTTTCATTTTTAAGCGACTCTCTTGAGCAAGTTCAAGTGTCTCCTCTGAATCATACACATCAGGAGGATCATACTTTTCTAATAGAACTTTTCCATTATACTAACTCTGTTGTTTTTGCTGAGCTTGCTTGAGATAAAAAGGATGTTGATAACCTAAAGCCATTTTTTGTTCGGTGTGGTAAAACGAGTCTGGCTTAAGTGAAAGTATGTGCATCGTTTGAATCGATTCACCCGTTTTACCCAAATATTATCTAATTTCTTTATTTTATTCTCAAGTTGAATTTGTTTATCAAGAAACTCGTCTTCGCGAATTTTGAAATCAGACTTTAACTTTTTATTTTCTTCTTGAAGAAAAGAAACTAGTTGACTTTTCTTTTGAAAGCTGGTTATTTAAATTTGCAATTTCCTCATTCAAAGTCGTTATTTGTTTACCGGAACTTAAGTGAAGTGCATTTATCTTTTTAGTAAGACATTGCTCTTGATAAACAGACTTTTGATAACACCTTTCAAGTTTGTCATATTTTTCTTGACTAATTTCAAAACACTTTTCTTGATTTTTATATCTAGCAAGCTCAGTGGTCAAATCAGCATTAGTTTCTCTCAACTTGCGATTGACCGTGTTGACTTTCTCAACTTCAATTGCCAAATTATTATAAAATGATTCAAAATATGCACGAGTTTCCTCAACAGTTGCAGGATGTTAATCTACTGTTCCCCTACTTTATTCCATATTAGAAACCTCAGAAATAACATTACTATCATTCTGTTGTATTTGGTGTTGTTCAGGAATGGGCTCGAGTAGCTCAGTATACTACTCCTCTTAAGTGAACATATTAAATATATCATTATTATAGAAATTGTCATAATGGTGCACCTCAGCTGATCCGTCTAAATCATAGACGGGAGCTTTGTCAGTCTGAGTACCCGATGTCAATACTTGCTGCAAACTAGCTATCAAAATGCAGTTTGCATTGACTTCCTCAATCTCATCAAGATCCGCTGCAACAGCCGTCAAATCAAACTCTTCAGCTTGGAGTTGGATTCCTACTTCTTCCTTTTGAGAAATCAGTAACTGAGTCTGAAGATAAGCAACATCCCTTCTCCTTGGTTTGACTATGCAGTTCCTAGCAAGATGACCCAATCCTATGCAGTTGTAACACCTTATCTGATTACCATTATTCCTATTTGCATTACCCTCAGCCCGTGCTGCTACAACATTACCATTCCCATTCGGATTTTGATTAGCAATCCACAAAACAATAATAAGCCCATTCTAATTTTAAACATTCTAAAC
>BQNB010204981.1:0-10650 GCA_026074375.1 Tanacetum coccineum | reverse complement strand
GATTAAAAATGAATGGATTTGGGTGTGTGAGATGGTTCGGCAAAGAAAGAAAAGAAAGAAGATGTATGTGTGTTTTAGAGAGAGATATCACAAGAGAAAATGAGTCTTGTGTGTGAAATGAATACAAGAAATGAGAAACATCAATATTTAGACAAGAGTTTCACACACCAAAGTGTGTTTGTATGTGTGTGGTCATGGCATGAAGAGACAAGGGGGAGGGGGACCAAAATGATCCACCAATCCCATGGTTTCTTGGTACAAGGTTGTTAATTAATTTCCAAGGCCTTTTGATTGCATAACTAAGTATAGGTTTAAACGCGTATCACACAAATAACGAAACAAGTAACAGTAACACGGAAAATTATGAAATTTTAAACATTGCCTTAAAACATAAAAACATGGCTATTGCCAAAATACTACAACGTTTGGTGTCCCGGTTCGCTCCCGGTGATGATTCTCAGATAATAACGAAACAACTTCCCGGCTAAACGGTAAAGCTAAATGAAACATTTAAAAATTCAAATTTCTACACGGAAATGGCTACTTTATTGAACGGAAATTCTCGGGTTGTCACACTTACCTCTCTTCTGCACATTCTCACCATCCATTTTAAAGAAAGATCAATAGGCTCCCTTCTATCACATCATGCCAACTCATGCCAACTCATTAACAACTCATTCTTTCTTATCCAACATGTGGCTAATTCAAATTTCAAAATTTCCCCCCTTTCTCTCCAAGTAATGAATATTCTAAGAATATTCTCTTGTACCCTAACTAGCTATTTCAAATCTTTAGTTGGATCCCTACTAAGCTAGTTACACTTTGAGGAATACCTAAAATACCCCTTTCCGATAATCCTTTTCTCTCTTTACATTATCGGATAAGCAAAACGCTTTTAATACTTCACAAAATTTTTATCAAATGGGTGTTTGAGTTGGTTGACTTTGAGTATAAGAATAATTTAAAGGTCATAGCGTGAAGTATAATTGGGGGTTTAACAAGTGCGAGTATTTAAAACACCAAAGTCCCAAAGAAAACGACTTCGAGATTCTGGCGCGCTGGCCACGCGCTGACGCGTAGGCAGCGTGCCAAACTCAAATTGTTTTTAATAATTTATGATCTTTAGCCTAAAAATACCCACTAACATTGAATATGATTTAAAGAACATTGAATAACAATATAAGAATATCATGTTTCACAAGTTTTCTTTATTCATAACTAATAAATATAAACTCTATTCGACTTTATTCGTCGACTATGATTCTAAGATAAACTAACTATTACACAACTAATAAGCTAACTATTAGTCGCATTGGACGAGATCATAAAACTATGATGGCTGATAAACAACTATTTAACCTTATATACCTTTATATTGGGGATTATTAAGGTTACAAAGGAATAGCTAATTTATTTATTAGGAAGCTAAATTAAAAACTATATTAAAAACCTTCCTTTATCTTTGATATTCTTTGACTTTTCAATGCCTATCTTCATGGAAAATTTTCTAGTTTTAATTCTTCCATATGTAGAATACCAAAGTGTCATATTAATCCCTTGTTGTTTCATTCGTCTTCATTTATGCATATGTAATTTTGTAATCATCAAATCTGAGATCCCAACAATCTTTCCCTATTTGATATTACAAAACAATCTTCATGAATGAAACAATCTTCAAAGCTTCCCCTTAAATTAAGATCTTCTTGTATATGTCACCACTCATAAGTAAGTTGCAAACCATATAGTCTTCTTCCTTTTTGTAATCTTCTAATTGTAATAGGGGTCATCTGTATATGGCAATTGTGAACACTTCCCTTAAGTGGTAATGTTTATGGTTAAGCTTGTTAACAATAAGTTCCCTGAAAGTATGCTACCTCAATCTATTTTATTACAGAATCAGTTGGCTTCAATAGTTAATTTATTATGAAAAAATCAGCTAAGTGCTATAACATTCATCCTCTCTTTTGTGGACTGTTTCTCAGCCGGCCGATTCTACTTGCAATTACTTGTTTGTACGTCACAAAAGGTTAACCTTGTCACATATTTGATTAAAAAATCCATTGCATCATATGTCTTCATAATATCTCCAAAACAAACCAATAAATCTTTATCATCGTTCGAGACACCAAATGCGTCTAACAACCTAAAAAAAAATTGGTATGTGTCATCCGATATCTGCCAAAGCTAGCAGTACAAACTGGATATGTCGGATAAAGCTAACAGTAGAAACTGCTTCAACTAGCAGTATTAACAAACCAAGCCAATTAGCAGTACCACTTCTACCTGTTAATTTCGTTAGGCCCATATCAAATAAAAATGCATGAACTGATAACCATTTGACCCAAATACTAAATCATCGTGTATAGAAGATCCATTCGTCCCATATATTAAAATCAATTTAGCTTAAGTAGCCCATTAATTTTGGATACAGCCCAAATTGTTATAGTAGTCGGTATGCCCATATTAGCCCATTTTCGAGAGTGTAACATCGTTAGGCCTGCTACAACAAAAAGATAATAATACGCCACACGTGGGATTCGAACAACCGATCATGAGGAAGCAATTCTTAACAACAAGTGCTTAACCATCTGGCATCATAGCCAGATGCATTATTTTTCATCTTATGTAATATATATTCCTTCCTTCCAAGCTTAGCAACAAAATATCTGTCACAAGATTGTTACTAAAGTGTCACTGATTTCAATTCTCCTTCCTCTCATTAATATTAGTGACACTTTTTCTGTCGCTGAACTGTTACTAAGTCGTCACTAATCCAGCAGTATTAAAAATGGGCGAGCAGTATTAACTCAAATACTATACAGTATTAAGTTCCAAAACAGCCAGCAGTTTAATACGATTAAGACGAACAACAGTATTAAACGTAACCAAAGCAACATGCTAATCACACATCTTCATCAGTAGGGTTATTCGAACCCAAAGTAACCTTATTTGTCATATCAAACCCATATGTCACATTTTGTTGTAGTTAAATCAGATAGCCAAAAAAACATGGTGTTTTCTTTTTTTGCAACGTGACTAAACAAAAGAACAACATAATCCTTTTAAACACACAAACCTGATTTCAGCATGCCATCTGATTCAATTGAAACACCTGCTGCTACCACTTTTGTTATCAATTAGGGTTTGATGAAAACCCTAGTTGCACCATCATCAGAACGTCGTGTGTCATGTATCCTTACTATGGTTCATCATTGATCAAGATATCAACTCACCAAAGCTAGTATGAACCTTTCAGCAACACGCCTTGTATACGAAACCTTTTCTGCAGCAGTTTTATAAAAATCATATCTTTAATTTGAAGACTCAAATCAAAGATCGCTCCAGTCAGATCGTACCTATACGTGTATAGAACCTCCAGTTAAAATTTTTGTGACGATCCAAAGGTTAACGAACGATTTATCATCGTTTTACCACGGCTGCCCAGAAAGTGTAAACGGATTTTTAGGTTTCTTCTTCGTTCTTCGACCATAAAACCTTGAATCCTAGATATCAAGAGCAACCCGCTCTGATACCAACTGTAGAAACCTAATTGTAGGCTTCATATATTGTTTTGCCCATCTAGGATATAATAACATTGAATGATATAAAGCACAACGGAATAACAAATAAGAATATTAATGTTATCACAGAGGTTTTCTTTTATTCATACTAATAAACATAGTAACTATTGACTTTATATCAGTCGACTATGTATATCTGATATTAACTATTACACAAACTAATAAGCTAAACTATTAGGATATCTCATTGGAGAGATCTAACGGATGGATGATAAAAACTTATTCACCCTAATACCACTTTATTATAGAGGGATATTAAGCTTATCAAAAGGTAGCTAAATAATTTATATTAGGAAGCTATTATAAACTAATTTAAAACCTTCCTTTATCTTGATATCTTGACTTTTTTAATGCCTATTTCATGGGACAATCTTCTAGCTTTTAATTCTATCAATATTAGAATACCCAAAGTGTTATATTAATCCCTTGTTGTTTCATTCGTCTTCATTTATGCATATGTAATTTTGTAATCATCAAATCTGAGATCCCAACACAGCGTGTCAAACTCAAATTGTTTTTAATAATTTATGATCTTTAGCCTAAAAATACCCACCCTTGGTCTTTGTATTCCTCACCTCTTGCAAACATTCTTTCGTATCTTTTCTCTTCTCTAATCCTCTAAGTCTAACACCTCTTGTATTCTTAATTTTCTCATCTTATCATTCTATTAAAGAACACATCTCCACATGAGAGACACACAAGTACCTAATTATGTGTTATTAGTCGAGGGTCTTCTTTCTCATACCATTTCTTTAGAATTGAGTCTCTAGGTTAGGTTAGGACTTGGCTCATCTATCTTATTTTATTCAATCAAGTTATAAGGGAAGTCTTGTATTCGTGGGATCAAGCCTAGATCATTGGGGATCTAGTTGGGGTTTGGTAAGCTTCCAAGGGGAAGTTGGTAGTGTTCCTAGTTGATCTAAGTGGTCCTAAAGGTTAAGTCGAATCACAGGTTCTTAGGGGTGGATCCGAGGTCGGATTACCATAGGTAGTAACTCTTCTTTATGAGTGTCGGTCTTTGTTGAAAGCCGGTGGAGTTAAATTATAATACAGTTTGTAGTCCACCATAAGGATTATACTACTCCCTCCGTCCCAAAATTATTGTCCATCTTTCCTTTTTGATTCGTCCTAAAATTATTGTCCACTACTATATATAGTTGTTGAAATTGCATAAGTATACTATATTACCTTTGATCAAAATTGTTATTTACAAAACTCTATAAAAACATTAAATAATTATCAAAGGATAAAACTGTCTTTTTTTTACTTTTGCAAAATTCAAAGCAGTAATAAATGCACTTTTCTTAAACTGTGTATTTCTTGTCTGGTGACAATAATTTTGGGACGGAAGTAGTAGTATAGTATCAAAGTAGTGGATTCGCAACTAGACGTACGGAAGGACTAAACCCTCCTTCCTGAACCACTATATATCATGGTATCTTCATCTCTCTTTATCTCTATCTACTTATTGATTCTTTGCTAAGTAGATCATCACACCACTCGACTCTTTCGAGACTTGAAGTTTTATAAACTTCAAAGAAGTTAAGAAAACCGTATACACCCCCCTCCTCTACGGTTCTACAATTTTTATCAGAGCGGTTTACTTAAGTTTTTAAGTGTTAAAGCCTTCCTAAGAAGTCATTTTAAGTTGAAAACTTCTTTTCCAAAATTCGAAATCCTAACTCTGGTTTTTAAAAAAATTGAGTAAATATCAATGGCTCAAGAGAACTATGTTAAGGGGTTCTCTATGCAAAGACCACCTTTGCTAGAAGCCGATGGGTTTTGCTTTTAGAAAACCCACTTTGAGACTTACATTAAGTCCAAAGACATTGACTTGTGGCAAGTCATTCGAAAACGGCGATTTCTACTTCGAAATAGAAGACTCAGAAACAAAGACGATGAAGGAGACGCCATATGAACTTCGCAAGGATAATCAAAAGAAGCAACTCGGCAAGAACAACAAAGCCAAGGTGACTCTTTATAATGCCCTACCGCGTAAAGAGTACGAACGAGTCTTCATGTGTAAAACCGCCAAAGAAGTATAGCATACACTCATCATCACTCACCAAGGCAATTCACAAGTTAAGAATTGCAAGATTGATCTTCTCACTTAAGAATACGAGAAGTTATCAATCTCCAATGAAGAAACTATTGATAGTGGCTTCACATGATTCAATGATATTGTAACTAGTCTTAAATCTTTAGATCCGGACTACTTGAGCAAGAATCACATGAGAAAGTTTCTTCGTGCTCTACCATTAAAATGGAGAGCCAAGGTGACGGTCATTGAAGAAGCCAAAGACTTGGCTACACTTCCTCTTGATGAGCTTATTGGGAATCTTAAAGTTTATGAAATGATCTTAGCAAGTGATGGTGTTGCTTCTAAACCCATCAAAGAAAAAGTTATGCCAATAGCTCTCAAAGCTAATGTTACTAGGGGTCAAACTAGTAATGATAGTGTATTTCAAGATGGAAGTAATGAAGACAAAGAAGAAGAAGAAGAGTTCAACTCGATGGTGAAGAACCTTTGGAAGTTATTCAATAAGGGGAATAGGTTTGAATGAGAAAATCGCTTTGGTAATGGTGGAGATAGGTTTGATAGAGGTCATGTTTTAGGAGCAAAGGTATTGGAAGCTCTAGAGGAAAATGTAATTGTTATGGTTGCGGTAGCAAGAACCACTTCGTTGATGATTGTCCGAAGGCGAAGATGAAAAAGGCGCTCGTTGGTGGAGTTTGGAGTGATAGCAAAGTTGGTGATCAAATAGAGAAGGACACAACATGTCTCATGGCGATCGGTTCGCAAAAGGTAAATCTAAACCCTTCTCATTTTGATAATAATGTTAATAAATTACAAAATAACTATTATGAACTTGGTAAAATAAATTTTGAAATCACTAAAACAAACGAGTCATTGTTAAAAGAAAATTCTATTTTAGAACAAGAAAGAATAAGATTTATTAACAAAATCAATCAACTCGAACTTGAGGTAAAGAAATTTGATAAAGCCAAATAGGTGGTTGAACCTTGCTTAAGTTGTGAAAAACTTACACAAGAGGTTGACTCTTTGAAATGCAATGTATCTAAACTTCAAGAAGAGTCATTGAGTTTTTCAAAATTAAAAAGGAGTAGCAGTGATTTGGATGACATGTTAAGTCATAAAAAATTATCCCAAGATAAGGAAGGTCTTGGATTTTCGAAAACTAAGAAAAACACTTCTGAGAGTTTAAGCAAACCAATCGTGTTTGTAAAAGGGAGTCAAAACAAAAAATCATGTTTTGATGATTTGTCTAATATCTATTCTAAATTCGTATTTATTCAAACTCGAGTCGACCATAGACCACTCTTACCAAAACCTAATTTGAAACCTTTAATCTCGTATAATCAAAGGCCTTCATTTTAAAAATAAACCTAACCTAAACAACCGACCATCTTTTCAAAAGAGAAAGAGTTCTTACAACAACCGAAGGTCTTCACCACATCAACATAACTCATTTCAAAGGAGAGACAACTCCTACCTAAACCAACCATTAAAACAAACTTTGGACCAAGATTTCAAAACAAAAATAATTTTCAATCAAACCATTGGTTAACGTTTTCAAGGTTCGGTCTTGAGAGACTTAGCCAATTGCTTTAAGACCCAAGGATGTTTAACTTAGGAGTGTCTTATGCTAACATAAATGGACCCAACAACTATTAGGGATTAAGTTTTTGAGTTATATGTTTGTTAGGTATAAGCTTGAACTGGTCTATTAGATTGTGGGTAGTGGTGGTCTAAGCACATGATCAATAATAAAAGATTGTTTACTTCATATAAGGAGTATGATAGTGTACACAAGTAACCTTTGAGGAAGGGTATCGGTAGACAAAGCATCAATGGTGGATCTTTATCTCGTGGTCATAAAACCAAAATCGTCTATCAAAATCAAGCTAAGTTTTTCTTTTATGTTATAAATATTTATGTGCGTTATATTGTAGTTGTAAAAAATGCTATGTGAATTTGGTTGATGCTAGGTTGCTTATTTTTGACACAACTTCAAAAGTTAGGTGAACTTAGAAGCTTAAAAACAATTAACTTAAAGTTGGACTAAACATGCATATATGTTTAATGTAGAACTTGTGGAAATTTGATTGATATGGATGCATGAAAATACTTGTTAGTTTGAGAAATTAAACATAGGAATGAAAACGAAAGTTATGTGCAACATGCATAAATAAACTCATCTTAAATCTTAAAATAAGATAAACCGGTTAGATGATTAAAGTTTTCACATTAATACATAACATCATGAGTCGTTTGCTTAATTGCTTAATGCGTATATGTAAATGCCTAAATGAAATGCATGGTTATGTTGCTAACAAGTAGATGTTTAAAGAATATGTCAAAAATCAACAAGGTGATAACATAAAATATTCTCACACGTCTACTTGCCATGATGAGTAATTAGTCACATTTAATATGTTCACATGATTAAGTGTCTTTAAGAATACGAAATGGTGTCATAAATTGAGAGTTCATGAATGATATGTGATTATATGCCTACTTGTCTGTAAAACCCCGCATTTAAGGTCACTACTTATTCCGAGCATATAATTATTCTCTAAATTTTAAATAATTCATTTTATTATTTTAGTTGAT
Source organism: Tanacetum coccineum (assembly GCA_026074375.1). Classification (NCBI taxonomy): domain Eukaryota; kingdom Viridiplantae; phylum Streptophyta; class Magnoliopsida; order Asterales; family Asteraceae; genus Tanacetum; species Tanacetum coccineum. Next base: position 2,433 of record BQNB010204981.1, on the reverse strand, counting down.
TTTTAGTAAAAACGTCAATTTTAAAACTCTCGCGAATTGTTCAATTGAAGTTATCCGTTTTATCGATCGAGAAATCAACGAATGTCATATTTTAGCCATGAGAGCTCATTTTATTTTACTTTAATACATTTCAACTTTTAATTATGTTTGGCCGAAACCGAGTTAAAAATCGTGTTTTTATGAAAATTAACGAGTCGGGTTAGTTTTGGGCCAAAATTTAAAGAATGTATAAGTGTTTAATAAAAATGGGCCGAAACCCCCCTCCTTTTTCTCTCTTGGCCGGCCATAAGCCCAACACAAACACTCCCTCAATAAAAAATTTATAAAAACCCAAAGCCCAATCTTTCCCCTTTTATAAAAATCCATATAGAAGCCCATACCCACTCCCCTTTTATTAACCGAATAACACACACTCACTCTCATTCATATCGATAAAAAAAATTACTTTGTCTCTTCTTTCTTTCTTCTGTTCGACACCAAGAACACCAAAACCACCATCTACACCTTTAATTCTCCATAAAAACCCCTCCATTATACATCAAAACACTCATAAAATTAACCTTAACCCTTTCTACTAACAAAAACCAACATGCAAGACTTTTTATAAAATCTTCAATTTTTCAAGATTTTGTGTTCTAGGGTTTTAATTGGATTAAAGAGTAGGATAAGTGCAAGGGTTAATCAAGAAGGTTGTGTGCAAGATTTGATTGGATAAAAATTAATTTTCGAGTGGTTTCGGGTGTTTCGTGTGGGTCGGCCGAATACTAAACCCCTCAAGGGTTTAGTGTTTTTGATTTACCTTGATTCCTATTGTATTGTGAGCTATTTTCTTCCTATCTTAATTTGATTTTAATTATATATGTTCATGCATGTCAATTTTGGATAATTAGAAATCCATGATTAAGTTGTAAAAAAGAGGATTTTTTGGTTTATGCATGTTGTGGATGATTAAATAGGTTTGGTACAAATTATAGGTTAGTTAGAGAGTGTTGGATGCGAGTTTGATGCGAAATAATGAAAAATTGTGAAGGTTTTGGAACCCTCCTTTAGATTAGATTGTTTAGGCCTGATTTAGCAAGATGAGCGTTGTTGTAAACTAAGATTTAAGAGATTAGTGTGGTGTTGGTCGTTATAATGAACGTGTGGTAAAAATTTGAGCTTCTAACTCTTAAAAACAAAAAAGATATGGTGATTTGAAGTTGGGAAATTGTTTCGGCAAAATTCTGCACACGTTGTTTTTGTGCAGAATTTTAGTTCATCTTGCGAGTAGTGTAACTTGGTCATGCCAATACTTTTTCTAGATTTACAGGACCCTATGACTAACTACTTTGAGTCTACTTTCCAACGAACTAGGCCTCGTCGATTTTCAGAATGTAAAAGTGAGTCAACCTCTTTGTACAAGATTAAGTGTCAAAACTATGTTAGATGTCCTGAAATTCGATTGTAAAGATGTTGTGTGCAGACGGAAATTTAAACTGTAGCATCTTCATAATATTTATGACTTCCCTGAATTTTTCTAGAATTTTCTGTAAGGTTTAGATAGGTCAGATAGTGCCAAACTTTTGCAAAGTCCAGCAGACCCTGTTTTAGAACAAGTGTTATTGATGTGTCTTCCATGATGAGATTACTTAGTCTATAGTTTATGGGTGAACTATGGTAGTTAAATCACATACAAGGGTGACTTAATATGGAGGGAGATCGACTAGTTCGACCATTTAGCGTTACTTTAAGTGAGCCGATCATCTAGCTAAAACGTTACAATTTTCAGAAAAAGTGTAAACTAATAGAAATAAAAAGTGGAGTTGTCATGGATTCCTAAGTATCACTTGTTATGCATGTTCTATATATATGCACATGTTATATTTCGATGAGTTGCATATTTTATATAGCTCGAGTATCAATCGCATATTATATTTATTAATAGGTCGCGGTTGATTGTCAGCGTTCGTTTCTATCTTGTTTGGATTTCTTGATCACTTCTTCATTGCTTCTCGGTGAGTTCATAGCCCCATCTTTTCTTCTTTAATGGTTTTCATAACTATTTTCGGGGTGAGAATACATGCTTGTTTTACTAAGCAAAATTATTGATTTCAATTTCATAAGCGTTACATGAATGTTTTTACTAAAGATTTTACTTGCTTTTCACATGATTTCTAATACATGTTTGATACATGGTTGTTTACCATTGAATTTATTAAAGCTTAAATTGCTTACTAAATGATTTGAGACCATTGATTAATTTGTTTATCTATTTACAAAACTGTGAGTTTTTGAACATATTACTTGTTTTAAATTAGACACAAGTGCTTGAAGGGTATGCTTGATCCGATTATGAGTTTATCTGCATGAGTACTGGTACGTGTGTAAGCACTAGTCAAATTTATATATGTATAGTATAAATCCCGTGACAATTCTTTCCAATTTACCTCTCAA